>QQSS02163065.1:0-15459 GCA_003687565.2 Craspedacusta sowerbii | reverse complement strand
TACATACATACATACATACATACATACATACATACATACATACATACATACATACATACATACATACATACACAAATGCACGCATAACCCTAAACACAGGTATTAACAACAGAAATATGATTGACTAATGAGTAGTCGATTAGACGAAGAGATTGTTTGATTTAAAGATTTTGGATAATTTTAATTTCAGCACTTGAGGCGGAGCAGGATGCTTGTTCCGTCTATGGATCCGTTCATTCATGCCAGGTATGACTATTCACCTCAAAATATTAGGTATAAAAAATGTTTCTGAATCCTTGAGTTTGTACTATTACTAGATAGCCTCTGAGAGTTTCTATAATAACAAATATTAATTGTCCTATCCTACAAAGCGAGGATTATTAGTGAACCGGTTTAGTGATCTCGCCAATATTTTGTTGTTGCCTTATATCTGATCTGCTTTTGCACCGTTCAATGTGATGCGGTCGCGTGCAGGTCGTTCCCAGATGTTCAGTTCTTTAGACAGAATTGATGTCTACATGACCTTATACATAATACATATCCTCTAATCTAGGTTGCCGGCGAAGGTGGAGATATCAATTTGATTGGAGATCAGAGCGGAGTGGAGGTTTCATTGATTCCGATTGAGCAGCACCTTCGCTCGCTTGACTGTGGCAAATCTTCGGTGAGCCCGTCCGTGAATGAAAACCTAGCTCTTAATAAGGATGCCACACTGAGCGGACTGAAAGAAGTGGAAGTATCTTTGGAGCAGTGCATTGTACCATCGAAGGGATTCATCCAGGTGGCTGGAGGAGCAACTTTGAGTGGCGTCATGTTGCTCGTTGTAGCCCTCATCCTGCTCCTGTGGAAATTCGCATGCTAGAAGTGATTCACTCCTAGCATGTCGAGCAGATCCTTCACCTCTGCACACACAAACACCAGCGCATACACAAAATCAAATACACACATGCACTACCAAACACACCACAAGCAAACACCAAACCCACTTCACATGAGATCCCTGCCCCAATCTTACCGAGGCTAATACCCCACCCAACACCATCTATTGCCTCTCCACCTCCCCAATATTCAACCCTAAACTTCCATTCCTCCTGCTACCTCCCTCTCATTTGCCAGTCATCCCCCAGCCCCCATTTCGTCTCCCATCCTCACTCAATGTCCTTCCAGACCTGCAGCTCATCCTTCTCAATCCTGATCCATAAACTTTCCAAACCCTCCTTGTGCCACCATCCTATCAGCCTGGCGTCGCGTCAGGTGTGCATGTGCGCCACTATCCGATCAACTCCTGCGCAATCAAAAAGGAAAGAAAGAGTTTTATATACTCGCCACGCTTTCCTGAGGCGACGTGCATCCGATGAACTTCAGTTGGCCCATACGTTTGCACAGAGCCGGGAAGAACGTGTGAGCTAACGGCTTTGAACGAAGTCGATACGGCAAAATCACGTACATCCTTATATGCATCCTCGTCTGCAGTCATTTCTTCGTTTTGCCGCTTTTTCGGTCTCGGAAGTTACAGCCTGCAGGGTTTGAATGTGCAGTGCGGATTCAACACTTTGAATTCGGATGCCGGCAGCAAGACGTACGGTAGAAAGCCAAGTACGTCAGAACCGGAAGGTGATTGTTTGACACGACAGATGTCATTATCGAATCCCGAGACAACTGCAAGCTTTAGCAAGCAGGAATGTTTGCATCTGCATATTATGTGACTTGTTTCTTCAAACTAAAATCTCTTTGACCACAGTAGCGAGCTACAGATGCAAAAAGTGTTCCAGCCGCAGGAACCTTTTGCTTGGAATGGCAGGAGCGACACGCTCCTCCTGAAGTATGTACCAGTCCGTGCATAGACCGAATCTCGCATCTGCATATGGACTGACTTCTGTTAAAGACATGGAATCGTTTGATAGCTATGTAGAACGGTTTCAGTGGAAGTAACCAGTGGAAGTAACCATTTGGTACAGAACAAACATTGCGAAATTAAAAAGGCTCACTTACCAAAGCTCAATCATTTCTGATAAGGAATTTCTGATAAGAAACTTCAAAATGGAATTTCTGATAAGAAACTTTAATAAGGACCAACTCAAAGAATGGCCTATTACTCTTCAGGAGCTGTCACTTACTGCACAATATGACATTTTCACCAGTCAATCCTGACGCCGGTGCCACGAAAATCAAGACCTCTATCCATTCTTAAAGTCTTTCACCTGCATATGGACTGACTACTGTTAAAACCTGCAATTGATCCTATGGCTACGTAAAAAGTTTTTAGTGAAAGCCGCTCATCGGGCAAGCAGAAAGAGGTCACCGGCAGCGACGGAAGTTACCAGATGGTACAGAAGGAACATTAGGAGATTACTTCACTGAACAAAGCTCAATCATTTCTGATTGCGCGTCAGTGAAGACCGGATCAAAGAATGGCCGATTATGTTACAGGAGCAGTCACTTGCTCCATGGTATGACATTTTTACCAGTCTCTCTTGACATCAGTGTCACCAACATCAGGACCTGTGTCCGTTTCTAAAGTCTTGCGCCTGCATATGGGCTGACTACTGTTAAAAACCTGGAATCTTTCTTATAGCTATGCGAAAAGGTTTCAGTGGAAGCCGTAGATTGCGCGACATGAAAGAAATCACCAATGGCGACTGAAGTAAGTCCCAGTTGGCAAAGAACGAACATTATGGAATTAATTCACTGAATTAAGCTCGATCATTTCTGATAGCACGTCAGTGAAGACCAGATCAAAGAATGGTCTATTATGTTACGAAAGCAGTTACTTACTGCATGATGTGACATTTGGATCAGACACTCTTGACATCAGTGCCAGGAACATTTCGATCTGCGTCCGTTCGCACTGCATTCTTCAAAGTTGAATCGTCTGTGGTAGCTCTTCCGATGAATGCACTTAATATGCTTTTCGTCTTTAACATATCTCGCACTCTCGTATCGCGTAGAAGGGAAACAGACGGTTGTCAACATCCTTGTAGTTATCTATATCACTACTAGGCGAGTCGCCATGATCAAGCAGACCATGAACATGTCCTCATATTTCATAAATATTTAATATTTCATAAACATTGTCTGATGAATACGAGATACGATCTCGACTTAATGATAACATTATATCAGATTTGACACGATACTTTATGTGTTGGTGAGATATTTCATTAAAAAGTTTCTGATAAATTCGAGTCACCATCTCGATTTCGTGATGATGTCACATCAGATTTTAACACAATTGTTTGTCATTTCTGGCTTCTATACATCTTGTCCTTGCGACCAGCTAGACTTGATCGTGAATATTTGCACGTAATTTCTTATCGTGGTTTTGCAAGGCGCTGGATCCATATGCCGAGCACGAACTTTTAATGAAACAGTCCTATACTGTTTTCGAAGTCTACGTTCTATCGGACATGGCATAAAAGCCGGTATGAAGATTAGGCAGAGTATATACGGCCTCTTAGGTATCTTTACGTTCTGGACGACATTCACCTAAGGCCAAAGGTGATATGGTGCTACGCGAGTCGGTTTAAGTCGGGATTTTTGATACAAACGATTCATGGTCGGATACTCACTTTGTTGCTTTTGCTTTAGCAGAAGACAAAAACCTATTTCGAGAAGGTAAGGTAGTCGAATGACCAGAGGATTTGAGCTGGTCCAGCCTCCTCTTTTTCTTTTCGTAGCGTTAGCAACTTGATGGTGGCAAGCCGGTTGGAAATTTGCAACACATTGCACTTTATTTAGGATATCTGTGTAACGCTTTCATCTGGTCGCTGCTTGAGGCATTGAAAATCCAGCAAATACCCTAAGTTATACCGAGTTTTTTAGAGTTAAGGACCTATATTGCATTGTGCCCAAAGGTACTGACCTGATTAACGAATAATACCACGTGGATTTGCAGGAAATTGGGATAAATAACTTATTATTTAAACCACAGACCCTATGCAATATGTTGATATGGATAATACGTCATATATATATAACGTAGCAAGATATACTTACATCATATACTGCGGAATACAAACACAACATACAAAGCCATACAATGTGCGTTAAGTATCAAAATAGTGCTTCGAGGTTGGAGCAACCTTTAGGAGGCTGCTACCGTCGAGGATATAATAGCAAGCGCCATTTATTTCCATCTCCCCGAATAAAGATTATACTTGAAGAAATGGGAGCGAGAAGTGAACCAGATGTATAGTACAAGATTGCAAGTCAGATGTTGTAATGAGCATGGAGTATTGGCTATTGAGCGAAATTGCTTGAAAATGTACTTTTGCTTAGAAATATTCATAAAAGAACAATCTGTTGTGCAATACATGTTGATGAGATACTTACCTAAGGGTTTTGAACAATTTAGCAGCCAGTTTCCTGTTGATATTGCGCTAGAAATAGATCGATTTTATCAGTTAATTGATATCTTCTGTGAATTTTTTTTTTCCAGCTCTTGCAGCAAGAATACAGGCCAGAAGCTTTTCCCGTTTTGCCTGCGATATTTCCTTCAATTCTTCAACTTCCTTTTTCTGCAAGTGAAATATTTGTTTGTTTTCCAATACGCCTACCGCAAGGCCATAAAGTTATACACGAAGCACCGAACTTCATAATTTTTTAAATTTTAATTTAGAAAGAGTCTGCACGACTTTGCAAGACTCCTGCAAGACTGCTACACGCCACTTACAGGTATAGGACAATGGGTGCTCTGTTGGTAGATTCAGGCATATGTGCTATTCTGCTTTTAGTTCCTGCCTTATTTATTCTATATCAGCATCTGAGTTGATCACGACATTTTCAACAGCAACACCCTTTCTACGTTTTGGATGCCATGCGCAAAGCATTCTGGGTTGACGTCAGTCATTCTTTGACATGTTGTTTTGCTCTGGGTCATTAACCATAATTTGTGCTGCCCGTGTCATCCTGATATATCAAAGTCCAACAATTGACAAGTGACTCATCGGTTATGACATTGTCTTAGAGGAATAAAGTTTGCTAACCAGCCATCGAATGATCTAGTTTATTGATCTGATCAGAAAGTCGTAGGCAAGGCTTAATTTTCATGACAGACAAATCTTTAAAAACATGGTCGACATAAATGAGGATCGTTGTACATAAATGAGGGTCGTGAGGATATAATCAAAATAGTAGGTTTAACGACTTTGAGAAGTTGCAAAGGCTTTCGTCTTTTCATAGCCAGTTTGCGACAGGTTCATCTTTAATCCCAGATTTAACCTTAATCTTTAACCTCTTTAACCGTAATCCAGAGAGACCCCAAAAAGTTGTTTTCACAAGATATGCAATCCACATGAACAGGATGATGAAATACGAAAGTAGCACGCTGAACATTAGATTTTATAACTCAAGCTCAATAAATCAATCAACCAATCAACCAATCAACAATCAATCAATCAATCAATCAATCAATCAATCAATCAATCAATCAATCAATCAATCAATCAATCAATCAATCAATCAATTAATCATTCAATCCATCAATCTTTTCTTGATTATAAGTCGTTTACAATTAAGATCGGCTTCAAAAGTGCATACATAAACAACACACGTGTCTAGTAAATAAGCCACATCAGTGTAAACCAAGACGATGTTCTATGAACAGACTGGTTAATCGAGGGGAAGATCGCCTAAATAACTAAGGCTGATTTCGCAAGGATCACCCACTATGTGTCGAATCTCGGTGTGTCTAATTTGCAGTTGTTTATTTTAAAAAATCTTCAAGTTTTAATATTAGCAAGAAATAGACTGTGTAAGCATACGTAAGGATATACTATGTTAAAGAAGTAAAATTGGGCTATAAGAAGGTGAAAATTAGAGACGGATGAACCATGGTAAGAGCTACTGAGAGGAAAGGAAAAGACATGACTCTGTAAATAGGCATCGCTGCTAGTCGTAAGCAGCAGTATTAATGCTGTTATTTCTTTCTTGAACGCGAATGGGCGAGGTTAATTTTACCCGAGCGGTTATGAGTTGGTTATGTATCCGGACCGGAATACCCGGAACATTAAAAAGGCTCTGAAAACAACTGTAGAAGGGTTCTGTGCTTAGATACGGAGGTAATGGTAAGATCTATGATGATGCTGTGGCCTATGACATAATTATGATTTAGGGTAAACAACCAATGATGTGCTTTGCCTGGTGATATGAGAGAGCTATGACAAGATGCCTAGAAAAAAAGATCAAAGTCGGTCACAAGTTTTTGGATTGCATTGAAATCACTAGCCAAATGTTTTGCAAAGAATGGTGTTTCATGCCATTAGAATACTACGCTCAAGCTCTTTCTTTGGAACTTTCATTCACATGCGTGCAGCTAGGATTGTGCAGTTCTTTTAATGAAAAACCTCAACTGCAGCAAAACAACCACGTTGTCCTCGATAATTACTGCAGCAAATCGACTCGACAAGTAATTATTACGTGTATACTCTTATGCTCTCGAACAATCGTGTGAGGCAAGCACGCGAAGTCTTTGGCGCTGGTCTTGCACGGTTACTTATGAAATGACAGCAGTTTCAATTTTTGACCAATCAGATGCGTCAGATTCCGCAACTGCAGCTGATCCGTGATGATCTGGATTTATGCATCAGGCCCCTTTGGTGCTTTATGCGAGTACTGCCATAGCTCTCAGTCTAAATTTGTGGGATTTTCAGGTGTGTCGATTTAGCAAGTCCTGTGCTTTTTTCAGTACAATGATAATTGAAATGTTTGCGGAAGGCATTAAGGGTCTGCTTCTCGAAACTTTTTGAGTTTTGAGAAGGTGCGCGACGAGACCGAGGTCCGTCTCGAAACAAACGATCTATTTTCGAGAAGAGATGGAGGCCCGAAATTTCTCGTTTCAAACGAGAATGAGTTTCGAGACGCAGACCCTTAGAAGGCATGTGGTAGTTTGTTATGCTTCCAGTTATGGACGAACTCAAATTCCCTCAGTTTGACAACTTCTCCAAATTTAATAATTCCTAGCTTTTTAAATAACGCTGAAATTGGCTCATTGCGATCGGCGAATGTGATTATTCTCATGGCGCGATTTGAAGTCGGCTTTTTTGTCGAAAACCATTTTAATACCGTGCCCCAGACTATGCAGCCATATGAGAGGTGGGAATGAAATAAGCTAAAGTATATGCTCTGTAATGTGGTTGGGTCCACATAGTGACGAATTTTCGATAGTAAGCCGACAGCCCTTGAGAGATTTTTCCCTGGTTCCGTTATATGAGGTTTCCATTGAAGATGCGGTTCAAGAATTACTCCAAGGTTCTTGGCTTTGTTGGAAAGGTAGATATTGCGTCTCTCGACTTTGACTGTGAAGCGAATATCGCACGGCTATTGTTTCGTTCTTAGCTGCTAGCCAATCCAGAATAGAGTTAAATATTTGTTTCACAACCTTTGACATTTTCTTCACAGAACGGGCATTGGAAAGCACGGTGAAATCATCGGCAAAGTGGCAAGTTTATGCAGACGGTAGGCACAGATTAAAGGCATTGACTTACAACAGGAACAACAATGGTTCCAAGATTGATCCTTAAAGAGTGCCATGAGAGATATCTGTCATCTCGGAGTTTATTTTATCTACGGTTACGAATTGCTTTCCGCCTAACAAGAACGATTTGAACCAGTCAAGGCACTTTCCCCTTATTCTATATACAAATAACTTCTCGAAGAGTATAATTTGATTAAAGGTATCGAAGGCATTTTGCAGGTCAAGAAAAAGTCCTACCTCATAGTTTCCTTTGTCTAAAGAATTTCTTATGCAGTCCGTAAAGTTCATCATGGAGTTTCACCAGAGACGAGATGCTTTTATGCGGAATCCAAATGCCTTGTCGGAGTTAAAGTTTCGGTTTTGAAGTTCAGTGGTGCTATAGTATTTAGAAGAGTTGTTATCGTAACTTAACTCATCAAAGCTAACAGTTTGCCAGCTGATTTTGCTTAAGAGACTTTTGACGCTGTAGCTCGGGAAACCACCGAGGTTTAATGAGCTAGATATTATATCTATTCCTGTAAGTACCTGGAATAGACAGTTCTCGTCAGTGGCTTTAACGGGCAGTTGTTACGGAAGGCATGGGTTACAGTGCCATACGGGAAGGAGTAATATCATGGCAATTAGTACCACAGCACTTAATATGACAGTACGGTATGCATGAAGCACACAAAAGGTCCTCTGGTATGTACTTCCTAAAGTTTGCAAATGCGTTCTGGGAAGACTTTTTCATGGAGCTTAGGCAATCCGTTTCGAGGATAGTGCAAACAAAAAAGTTAGAGAGACAGACAATCGTGAAAGGTAATACTACATATTACCCATAGTACAACTGATATTCAAGATCAACTTCAAGAGGAATGACGAACTTGCTTTAGTGCACTCGGGTTTGGCGTTGCCTCTTTGTCCATCGGTGCTTTTATCCAATGCGCTTATTCTTTTTTCATGCATTTTTCGGACAACCCCATGCCTGAAATGTTATCTTGGCGAATGGCATCCTATCTTTCACTACCCGGTTTCCAATTATCTTCTAAGCATGCAAATCTGTTTAACGTAGTCTTCAAATTCATATGAGTTCCGTCGAACTGTATTGCTAATTGCTTGATTAGAACTCTACCAATATCACTAAAGGACGTTTCGCATCGACTTCTCAACTTAACTCAATATCAAGTGAGAAATACGCTGCACCTGGAAAAAATAAAGTCATCATTTCCCAGCTTGGGAAACCAAGCAAGTATCAACTGATACTGATCTACCGCGTTTGGAAGATAAGCGATAGCTAGCTTTTTCTAGAAATCCGTTCATGCCGCAAGTTGCTTTTATAAGTAGCGAGGGGTTAACTTTTGCCCCATATTGTTTTATAGTACGTATAAATGTTCTTCCTACGACGTGATGTGCAAAGCAGAATAGAAACTGAATACTGCTTAATATTTCAATTTAATAGTAAGGGATATATCGCTATTCATTTATTTTCTTTCTCGTTTTTAACTAAGTTTTAAAGCGAGTCCCAGACAGGGAATCTGTTACGAGTTTAGACGACCACACCTTACTTAGTCTTAAATTTACAATATTGCCAGTGCCCTCTAGCTCATAAGAAACAAAATGAATGAGAAAAGAGCGTTAATCTGGTCTGTAACATTAGGCCTCATAACTTGCTACTATCCGCAAAAAAAAGGAAGGAATATTTACATAATAAAAAAAAAAGATTTTCCAAAAGATGATCTCTTTAACATGTTCCTTCAATATACACCCGTAAAAAGGAAAATGATTTTAAATGTAAACACGTTCTTGTTCAAGTCGATTTTAGGCGCACTTGCTATCACTTCTCTTTGGTTCCTTTAGAAAAGGGGCCTCCAAATTACGGTAGTTTGCCAGATCCGGTTCGCGAGGCCGAAAGAAACGCGAAAATTCATTATTCGTTTTAAGTCGCGCTTCTCACTCACGAATTAAATAGATTGATAATCTATTGCTTGAAATTGCTCCTGTGGTTTTAGTGTTGTTAATTGACCAGTCTTTCGCCTCGCTTACCGCCACAAGTCTGTTTTGATTCCAATTTATTTGATCTCAACTTATTATCCAACCCCCAAACCGCTGAATGTCCCTTAATAAAGCCCGCGTGCTAAAAAGTCTGGAGACCCCATGCGATTCATGAGGCAATGAACGAAGATGATCGGGTCAGATCGTTTAGCGCGCATTTACATGGGAGCGATTCTTCATTCTCCAGCCATGATGTTCTCCAGACATGCTGACTTCGATTCTCTAGAAAAATGCGACTTACCCACATAAGATAGGATTAGGAGAACTATCCGCCCCAAAACAATTTACTGAAAGCTCTTTAAGAAGCCCAAATATGGCCAACCTTTACAAGTTTCCAAACCTACCAGTGAGATAAGAACTACATGTCGCATGTGAGCACCTTCGTCTCGAAGCAATGTCTGGATAGCTTAATACATTGAAGTCCAGAATCTTGAGAGGCACAGTGAACGCTTAAATCAGATAGCGACGAATACTGCGTATTAAGCAACAAACTTCACACAGGGCTTTAGGGTTAGGGTTAGGGTCACGGTTAGGATTAAGGAATAGTTAGGGTTAGTATTAGATGACGCAGATGAAGAGCTAAGTCACAAACGCAACGCAGATCCGTCCAATAACGTTCCACCATGACGCAAAAGCTTTGAGGGGCCCGAAAGCATTGCCAGTCATTGTCAATCACCCAGAGTTTTGCAAATCATGCATGCATCACCAAAGTTCGGCCATCGCGATTAGGGCGCAGCTATGAATGAGGGTACCATCACCACAGCGCTCCTATTTCTGCAAAACACAACGGCGGACATGGAAAACAACAAGATCATCAGTGACCACGCGAATCTAACAAGTTCGGACAAAAAAAAAACCAGATAGGGCAGCAAGGAAGACTTGGGATTGCTATCTAGACCGGGTTTAGCTCCCGGTTACCCACATCATAAGTTGGACAGAAATTTCACCTAGCACAAAAAAAAAGAGAATAAAGACAAATAAACGACAGATTAACTAACTAACTAGCCAACTAATTAACTAACGAACTTACCAATAAACTACTAAACTAAGCCCACGCTTTTGTCAGCCGTTCGCGAGCACGTGCTCGGAATTCATGAAACAAGTGGGTTTTTTTTCGCGTTGACCACGCGCAGTGTAGCCCTCCTTTTACAAAGACTATAGACAAAACAGAGACGCTTACGATTTCGAGAGAAGCAACCTATCTTGCAAATAAATCTTGACAATGTTGGTACCGAGGTACGCCATAGTACTCCAAAGCATTGACGGAAACAAGCATGGGAATGTAGATGGATTTTTTTTAGAATGAGAATTTGACTAGCTGAGGAAAACCTCAGCAAAATTTCCATAAATACCGCGACTATACGAACCAAATATCCACGACTTTCTACTGAACGAGATCGATGCTTGCGAGCCATCAGCGTGCGCCTTTGATTCCGCATCAATGCCTGCTTTGTCTCCCTTCCTTCTGAGCTTGGCTTTGCCAGACTTCACGTTCGACGTAAACGACGTTTCATTCGAAACAGCCGCAACTTCGTGCCGAGGTCTCCTGCACACTTCGTTCGTGGTGCGGTTGGTCAGCACCAGAAAAAGGTGGAACATCGTGAAACCAGCGAGGACGACGCACAACAGAGTGAGGTAGATCAGAAGGAACGCCATGACGGGATACTCACCAATCAAGAACTACAACACGAGGTAACGCCAAAGAAGTTGCAGGGGAATAGTTTACATATATGAACGACATAGGCAAGCTAGCAAGCCACAAATACGGAAGCACAATGAAAGCACAAGCACAATACAAGCAGCATTTTCTAACTTCTTGAATTAACGAAGGACGCCATCCCAATCATCACTTTGCCAATCTTTCCAATGGAAAGTTTCCATATCTATTCCTCCATCTTTCTCTCTCTTCTCTCTTCGTCCAAAACCCCAGTCTCTCTCTTTCTCTCTCTCTCTCTCTCTCTCTCTCGCTCTCTCTCTCTCTCTCTCTCTCGCTCTCTCTCTCGCCCTCGACCTGTCCCTCTCTCATACCTTCACTCCCCCTGCTTTACTGTCTCTTTTGCACTCAGCCTTTGTCATGGAATGAACCATGGTGGAGGAGGAGGATGCGCATTTTCACTCAGTATGCCCCTCAACCCCGCGGTCTTTTGATGGCTTTTTCTCTCTCCCTCTGTGTGGAAGACAATGCCAGTCCCTATCTGGCTGTTTTTCTCTCTCGGCATGTTTACGGTCAGCTCTATATATCCGCCTTCATGTCTGCCTTTTTCTTTGCACGTCAAACTCGCTGCATCATTCTATCTCTCCGTCTTTCTTGTGTCTCTAATCTATATCGTATACCTCCTTTTTCTCTCTTACTCTCTTTCTCTCGCTCTCTCTCTCTCGCTCTCTCTCTCTGTCTCTGTCTCTCTGTGTCTCTCTCTCTCTCTCCCTCTCTCTCTCTCCCTCTTTGGACTCTCCCCCTTCCAGCTCTCTATCTCTCTATCTATATCAATCTGTCTCCCTATCTCCCACTCCCTCTCTCCATCTCACACAGCGTCTAACACTGCCCCTTTCGTTTCGGTATGTCCCACTCTCTCCGACTACCTACTCACCAACGTGCCTACCTGCTTTTCTGTGTCTACTTCAAACCCTCCCCCATCTGTCTCCCCAAGCTAAAATCCGCACTCCGCTAAAATCCGCCCACAAGAAACACTTACACTGACGACAGTGGATGTCGAGGCCGAATGAACTTCACCACGGCTATTGATGAACCTCTGCCTGTGCAGCTGCCGTGCGTCAACGACGTGAATGAACACCATGAACGTGAGAAAAGCGCTCAAGCCGGTGGTGAAGACAAGCGTCACGAGGAAGAGGATGAAATACTTCAGGTTCCTCTGGCCAATGCAATTGTTCATCCACGAACAGTGGTGGTCGAAGCGGGAAACGCATCGGTCGCACAGCGCTGAAAAACGAACAAGGATACGGGCGCTTCATTATTCCCATGATATATTATAACAAAACCGAACAAAAGCTGAATTTAATATTAATATCATATGAATATGAATACCTTATGAACGAGGATACGGGCACTCTCATCATCATCACTCTCATGATATATCATAACAAAACCGAACAAATCTTATTGCAATATTTACAACATATGAATACTAATAAAGTGCGAATGGGGATATGGGCACATCATTACTCAAAATCACAAAACTTGCCAAAACGTATTTAATTAGCTATCTACAGTTAGCCGTGATATAAACTCTAAGAGATTCGGGCGTCTATTACATCATAAAATTAATGGACGCTGACCTTCCTTATCTATCAAAGCGGTAAAAAACAATCTTTACGGTTAACGAATCCCTCAAACGTCGGTCGGATCTGCATGAATTACTAATTGGCCATTAATATATCTTCATCTAACGCCATAGCATTCTAGTTTTGGTAGGTCCGAAAATGATACGCTCTGCTATCTTTATGAACAACAATCTCGTAAAACAATCTGTAAAACGTATTTTCATTTGCACAGGAAGAGGCAAAATTAAATAAACAAAATAGGCGGCAGACGCTTAAGCATAGTATAGTGATGGCAAGAAAACCTTGGTGCCTTTTCAAGTTTCTACGCAAATTCACATTAAATCTTTAGTCTAGTTTAGAATCCCTACGCTACGGAGAAGGTAACAAAAGAGGTAGGGTCCCACGACTGATCACTTACGTCTGATAAATCTTAAATTACCAAAATTTTGCGCATATTTATTTCTTTTTTTTTTTGTGTCGCTTTGCATTTTTTGTTTCTGTTCGGTTAATGACCGTCACGCCTTCTTTAAATGCAGTCAAATAATCACTAAAGATGGAAGCGGCGTTAGCTTAAAAGTCTGAAAATGAAAGAGTTGCCTTGTAGGCAACATATTTGCAATTGTAGAATAACAAAAAATAATAATTAATAATAATAAGTATCAAAGAAACAATTCTCAAGGATATTCATACGGAACGAGCGTGAATACACCGATCGTTCATCGATACAACGGTAAACGCTTACACGATTAACGCAATGCGCGCGGGAGAAATAAAAAATTTTACAAGTAACTGATACTAAGCTACCATCAACTAAATCGTTTGAAAGAAAAATTATAAGGAAAATATACAAAGAAAAATTATAAAACTATGAATCTCAATCTGCTCACCGCAGTGCTTTGATCTGGCAGGTTTGACGATGTCGCAAGCGGAACAGCACCGTCCCGCGGGAAACATGACCGGGTCGAAGCGGTACATCTTGGTGTAAAACTCCACATTGCTTCGGTCAATAAGGCCTGGATCGGACCATGAGCACAGCGCAAACAGAAACACGTTGCAGGCGAGAGTGGCGTACGGCAGCCAGCCCAAGAACGTTTGATAAACATAATCTAATGTTGTAAACGTGTAACACACCATACCAACAAGGATCAGCAGGACGTAGAAGATCTGCGTCACTGGATTTCTAATGCAAACAACAACAAAAAACCCTGCCATGCAAAAGATCAAGACCCAACTGAGGCAAAATAATAATAATAATAATAATAATAATATTATTAATAATTTTATATATATATATATATAATAATAATAATAATAATAATAGTAATAATAATAATAAATAAATACATGATAATAATAATAATAACAATAATAATACTAATAATAATAACAATAATAATAATAATAATAATAATAATAATAATAATAAAAACAGGAAGTTTCAGGAAGGATCAATAAATTAAGAAAATTTACGGAGTCATTTCATATACTCTATGTAGGAATGGTGTATTTATGACTGCATCGTGACAAAATGACATCTAGCTGTCATGAGAAAGACTCTACTACCTAACAAAGCTTAAATTTGATCTCGTAGCAAAGCATTACAAGAACCACTTTAAGGTTGACTGCCTTTATAGTGCAAGCAATATCATATTATCTTATAAAATAATGGCGTGCCTGGAACTGCGAATCATGATTTTTCCGGGACATTCCAGATCCATAGGAAATGCTAAAGAATTTTCCAGGATCACAGCACGACATGATTTACAGGTTATTTACGTGGGTACCAGGCACAATAAACAAGCTTCAACCTCGGGCACTGAAAATGAAGACCTACCATTCGGTGGCTCACAATTCGATTGCAGACCCGATGGGTACACTTCCTCCAATCCCTCATACTACAAAATGTTCCAGAAAAAGGCCTAACGTCATACTCAGTCTTCCAGACTTCAATTAGCGTTAAAAAATCTCGAGTGAGTAGGACATATTATCACCCCGTCTTACCTCTTGTACAGTAGATACGTCCATATGTCGCAGGCAAAACTTCGTACATGCTGCGGCACTGCAAGTGCCACGACTTTACCAACGAAAGATCCGACCTATGACGTTATCAATAGATAAATTATGAAGATGTCTCATGAATTCGCAAACACAGATTCTAAAAAAGGAAAAAAAAAGACTTTAGGTGTCCGGCCGCATATTTATTCGGTCGGAATACATGACAAACACTCATATTCACTTAGAAAACTTAAGTTAGATTATAGCAAAAGATACGTAAAAAAAAAAGGTAATAACAGCGCACCCAATGTGTAAGGAGAAACACGCAACAAAGGAAAAACCATAGAATTAGTGATGATTCAAGATTCAAGATTCAATTTTTTCCAAGATTCAATTTATTTTTACCCATAAAGATAGATACATTGGCAAACAGATTTAAAAAATGACAGATATCTACATAAGAGGGAGAGCTCCGCGTAGCAATGCTAATCGGAATTGAGGAGCTCACCCAGACTTGCTTGACGCATTATAGACAAAAACAAACGAATAATAAGAACAACTCGTGCGTATAACATCCGGGTTGATATAAAATTAGTATACAACGGAAATTTTTAGATTAACGCGAAGGTTGACTCGGTTAAATGTGGGCCATGCAGGTGGTAATCCCTTTGTACTTTGGT
>QQSS02162954.1:0-15461 GCA_003687565.2 Craspedacusta sowerbii | reverse complement strand
CATACATACATACATACATACATACATACATACATACATACATACATACATACATACATATATACATACATACACACGTATATATAAGCAGGCAACCGTAAGCATACCGCATAATACCGTCTCATCGTTTCACTATATATGGAAATCTCTTAAATACAATTTTGTGCAGCAAATAAGCACTATAAAACAGCAAGAAGCAATAATCTAAAAGCTTACCGTCGTATTCTCTACAGGACTTTCTGCCCAAGCTCTATCTACATATAAAAATGCCATGCCTAATCACTGAAAGAAAGACCACTGAAAACGCAGCAGAAATACGCACACGGACTCTAAAGGGGCACGCCCTTTTAGCCATGATGAGGCCAATCATGCCCCACGAAAAGCTTTAGAGGGAACTACGTGCGTTAACGCTCTTCGAACTGCAAACATTTTAGGGGCTAAATGCTAACCTTAGCCTTAACCTCTTAGCGGCTAAATGCTAACCTTAAACTTAACCTTTTAGCTGCTAAAGGCTAACCTTAACCCTAACCTTTTAGCGGCTAAAGGCTAACCTTAACCCTAACCTCTTGGATGCTAAAGGGTAACCTTAACCCTAACCTTTTAGCGGCTAAAGGCTAACCGTAACCCTAACCTCTTAGCGGCTAAATGCTAACCCTAACCTTAACCTTTCAGCTGCTAAAAGCTAACCCTAGCCTCTTAGCGGCTAAAGGCTAACCCTAACCCTAACCGTTCAGCGGCTAAAGGTTAACCTTAACCCTAACCTCTTAGCGGCTAAAGGCTAACCTTAACCCTAACCTTTTAGCGGCTAAAGGCTAACCTTAACCCTAACCTCTTAGCGGCTAAATGCTAACCCTAACCTTAACCTTTTAGCTGCAAAAAGCTAACCCTAACCTCTTAGCGGCTAAAGGCTAACCCTAACCCTAATCTATTAGCGGCTAAAGGCTAACCTTAATCCTAACCTTTTAGCAACTAAAGTCTACCCTAAACCCTAACCTTTTAGCCGCTTAAGGCTAACCTTAACCCTTAAGGCACATGTTAATAACAGACAACATAGTCACCATCTTACTCGATTTCGAAGTCTTCACCGGAGTGCTAGCCGTGCTGACAGGAAGCGACTTTGATAGAGGATTGTTCGCGGATCGCACATCGATCTGCACTTCTTCAACGCCCTTCCCTTTAATCTTAGCTTTCTTGTTCCAATCCTGAACTTCGTCTTTGCTTCTCGGGCTCTCACTTTTGCTGCCTTGACAAACAACACAAGAGAGCACGTAGACAGCAAGATGACCAAAAAACTATCAACAATCTTGAACAGCATTACGCGCCTAAACAAAACAACTAGTTCTTCACAAAAATACAGATAGCGCATCTCGGCACGTGGTATTTGCGACCTTACGCAGGGAGCGGAGAAGGATCAACTAAGCGACACCGAACTATACGAACTTTGCGGCACACTAAACCAAACAACATCACTTTGAAGTTCTGAGCACTGAAAACTATCGCTTATCATATCGCGGCTACAAAACGTCACGCATCGTATCGGAGCAGGACCAATAAGGCCTATATCACACTATAGAAATCTTGCACCACAGTAAAACAAGGAACATCGGCTTAGAAGTTCGGCACATTGAAAAGAAAAATAGCTCTGGACGGGCCTTGACTGACAACAGGCGTCCAACCTGCCCCATATAACAGATCGGACAGATATACTGATAGCACGGGACACAAATAGATTAAGGTGGGTCGTACATTAATACGATATTAGAACAAGGTCATACGAAAGAAAAAATCGCGCGTAAAGTATCAACCACCGCAGGGAATGCAGAAGAAAAAAAAAACTCGTCCGTACAAGGACAGCATCATTCCATATATGCGAAAATTGTCTGTGACTCTGCTGGCGTCGAAAATTCCCCATCCCCATGCCAACTTCATGTATGATACCGGATCAGGAAAACAAAAAACAAAGTTCGATCGAAACAAACTTACATAAAAAGACATAAATGCATACAGACAGAAAACGCGAAAAATGTCTATAACCAACCTTTCTTGGCACCCTTCACAGGTTTGCTTGCAGTAAGCCAAGGTTTTTCATACTCGCGAGCTTTCCGCGTAGCCTGGCCAGACACACTAACCTCATCCGACTTGCCAGTCGCCCATGACGAGACCACAGCCTTGCTGCCGGGAATGATGACTATAATACAGAAGAACATCACATGCAAGCCGCAAAGAAGCAAACTCGATCTTCCACGACATGACATTTCCATGGGATGCGTTAGCTCGCTTCTTAAAAAAAAAGCCCTCACGAACAAAGCTCGCATGAACAAACTTTGAATAAGGTGCTAAGGCGCTGTCTCGCATTGATTTTAAGTACATCACAGCATCACCATCCCCATAAAACAAAGACAAAAAAGACAAAAACACCCAAACACACACATACAGGCACACAAAAGCATGTAAAATTACATTAAGAAAGGAGATCTAAGTAAGGATGCTTTAGTCCGTCTTAGTCACTCCTTGTTAGGTAAAACTATTACGACAGAGCTAGGCATCATGAATACCTTGTCTGTTGTGTTAGGGCATGGTTCCTTATCTGCCACAGATTTGCACACAGTGCAGCACCAATTTTTAAGGAATGACAAGCTGAGATCTTTCAATTGAATGCTAAGGCAATGCATTAGAACTTCATCACTATTTACCTTTTTTTTTTTTTAGGAAGTTCCATTTAAAGTATCACCAGTTTTCTGAGGTTAGCTGGCCTGTGTTAGAACCCACTTCCGTGAGACAGAAAGCAAATGCGAGCATCTAAGGCCTGTTCGAGCATACTTCAGTCTCTTCCATAAGCAGGCAGCTTACAGATATGAAAGGAGCAGGAGCTACCTAGACAGTATTGCTCCGCTAATGGGACTCAAAGACGAATAATTAACATTTCGTACATATGTATATCCAGCACCTTACTTGAGCACATAATTGCAAAGGAGCCCTAGATAGTCACATTCAAAGCTATGCGTCTTTTTTCGGTGTGGGAAATGCACAGCGCGCGATAGTAAATTGCCTGCACTGCAAAGGCTTAGGCATCCGCCATCGACTTTCGTGTTGGACGATAAAGACAAGTCCGGTGATATGAACCACAAAATAGAAAACAACTACAAGTTCTCAGTACCAGACCAAGCAGTTCTCCCACAAAACGATAGGATAATCTCTAATTATTAAGGTCAGGACAAACGACAGCGCCCACTCCAAGGCAAAAAGCGACAAAAGCAAAGTCAACTATGCCGTATTTGCAGTCAACAATGTCTAATTCGCAAGGCATTTACCTTGAGGGTCACTGGATTGCTTCACAGGAACTTGCCTTCCACTGAGTTCCATGTCCGACCGGCGCAGGACGGACGATGGGAACGTCTGAGCAGAGCCTGAGGGCGGCCGCGGACTTGCCGTCTGACGAGGACTCTAGCAAACATCAACCATTATTCGCGAGAAACTCTTTCCAAGGTCGAACAAATGTAACAAAACAAATTAAACTGCCAAGTCCATGCGACGTTGTTGCATGGATACTGAACAAGCACGCACGCAAGCACATGTGACTGGCAAGCGGTCAAACTCAGGGTATGCTAAGACCATAGACTGGGTACTTGCAACCTGCCTATCCTCAAAACTGGTTGTTCACTTGGGCTTCCTATTCTCCAGCTAACCATCCCGGCCAGCTAGCCAGCCAAGAGCCAAGCCAGCAGCCCTAAAGCCCAGAAACCGAGCCGACCCAGGAACCAAGCCAGCATAAGCCCGATGCTTATTGTTCAGTATAGTGTGCGAAATCACACCACGAATGAATTACGCAGCAGCCATATGCACGACCGACCATTAAATATGTGCAAGGCATACGACCTTACCTAACTAGAAAATAGAGATTATCGAATAGAACCAGGAAACAATGCACAAGCAAAGAATAGACATGAAATATTCCAGTCAATTGCTAAACACTCACTGCGCCAAAAACGCGCCAAAAACACGCCACACTCCTGGACTGAAACCAAATTATTTGAGCAGTATAAAATTAAGTGAACGAAGCCAGGACTGACAAAGACCTCCAAGATCCCAGGCCTGAAGTCAAAAATTATGAATGAGAAGGTAGGATTATATTTTGCAGAACTTGCTTTATCATGAGAAATCTCGTCTTCCCATATTGCAATGCAGTGGATTAAAAACTACAATGAACGAGGTCTACCTTGACGAGCCTACCGATGCTTCTCCTTTCAGATCAGTCTAGTAAACACACGGACAACTTCAACGCTGCAAACAAGAATAGGCCAGGCAATCTAATCTTGACAATTTCTGAACTGATAGCAGCTGCCACTCTCCAGAATATGAATATAGAAAATTATCGTCATAAATCCCTCTAAAGATTTTTCAGGTCGCAGCATGCATAGAAACCAGTTACTTCAACTAGCTTTACACTTCACTTATTGATGTATAACATAAGAATCGTTGACATGTAAAGTTTTATTACATCTGGGGGCCTTGCATACTTGCAGGCAAGGAAAGTCAATTAATAATTCTCACACAGTAATTGTCAAATAACAATTATTCAAAAAATCACAATAATTACGGTTCAATCTTGAAACATGTCCACAACACATAATATACATCACCAAGCAGTGCTCGCATAGCAAAACCGGCTGTTAACTTAACAAGAAGCATAGCATAAGTATAATACTAGTTAAATAGCTTCAAAGGATACGATTGCCCCTGGATATTCAAATTAGGACAATCCTTCTGAATGAAAATGCCTTCCTTACTTTTAATGTAAACGCAGTACACCACCATGAAAATGCGATTAATAACCCATATGAAAGCAAAAGTAACAAAGACACCAATAAAAGCCATCAGCAAAACTTATACTAAGCAAAACTCTAAGCAAACTTATCATCACCTGCTCAAGCAAGAACACACAGCAGCAAAACATACCGTAACTTGCCGGTTCATACTTTGCTGCAACTTTTGCAGTATTCTAATAAGATACGGAACAGGTTCACCAGGCATGTCCTTGATAACTTTTGCCATCATATCCTGCAAAAGAAAATGCTCCAAACACCAGCAGAAAAATTTTAGCATAACCTGGCATAATGAACGTTAATTAAAGCAGACACCAAAATTATATTATATATTGTTAGCAGATCAAACATATTAGTACATGGTATTGAGATATAACTTTAGTTAAGCACCATAGAGTATACCATAAGAGAAAATGTCATGGAGTCACATCCTGACATATCAGCTTGAAAACGACTGAAACAGAAAATAATTTCGTGGAGGTAACATACTTCTAAGGGAGATTATATTCCCAAAAAAAGCAGCAAGAAACCCTTGCTACACATCCTATGTAGAAGAAAACTATATATTGTAAAAACGCCACCTTTATATACCTCAAAAAGTGGCCCAATCTTATGCCTGTCCATATATGCTTCGAGCATCTTTTGACTAGACATCTCTGCCCTGGCAATAACTTGCTTACTTTTGAGGAAGTCACACCTTACATATACCTCCTAAACATTGAGAATGCTAACATATGAAACTTAAGTGCGTATGCTGGATAATAGTTTACATATCATTGTATTTGTTATGCGCCCTTCAAGTATACGGTAAACCAAAGATCTGCAAGTCCCATCACAGTAGTGAAACATAGTATACGAAGGCACAATAACAAGCTTAGAAAGCAAATTGAACAACTGGAATTGTAAAGATACAAGATAAATACTACAATAGCAAAAATATGGTAAAAATTGTCGTCCGAAATTCATCGCAATGTAATCACTGTGCATGAAATCAAAAAGGCTCAGGCTAAGGACACAAAACCATAACAGCAAGCATATCACAATTGGGTTTGCATGTTACAAAATATCATATGAACACATTTGTCAGGTTGATTAGGTCCATGAACGTGGGAGGTACATAATGCTTAACTTGAAATGCTTAGCGTCGTCATACTGTAAGTGGTGTAAATTCATTTGGTCTATCAATCAATGCAATTATTAACTTCCCTAATTAAGCTAATGCTAAGTCCAGCGTAGATGCCACATGGATTGGTTATTTGAAAGTAGAGAGGAGAATCTATACAATCTGCAAACTTCAAGCTCACGAAGTACATAGGTACCATAGCTATAAAAATTCAATGCTTGACAGAGCACCTTTGATTGATTATGTGAAGGAACTCCACATAAATTTTCTTTCTTATGTAGTCAACGTGCCTTACTTTTTCTGACAACATTTCTTGGAAGATGAATGAATGCTGATGTGTAAGCTAACAAGACAAACAGGAAAAGGGCAGACCCAGGCCAGGATTACCGCTAAACTTCTAAAGGCAAGGTCAAAATTGCAAATCTGAAGAGATACCTGAACAGTACCAAAGATTTTAACAGTAGATATCCACCTATCAAGAGATTGGTAATGCTAACACTCAAAACAAGGCTGCTACCATAAAAGCAAATCTTTGAAAAATTCAAACTTCTCTACAGATCTGGAATTATTGCTAATAAGAACAACTATCTCTATGAAAAAATGAAATTAAGACTGCAAGGTTCTCAATAAAAAATAAATGATTGCTCCACATGGAATAAAAGCACAAAACTTTGTCCAGTTCTTATAGAATTGAAAATTAAAATCAACAAGATGTGCACACTCAGCACTATGTAATAATGCAGTTAAAAAAATTGGCAAACTTTGGAGCCCTGTTATAGAAAGGAAATTTAAAACAGATCAAACTTTGATAACATAATTCGTATTTTCTACTGGTATTCTTTAATAAAGAACAATGTCAGAATCAAGTACTACAAAATAAGTAAACTTCAGCATGATCTTCGTGTATTATTTTGAGCCTTTCCCATATAATAACCCAACATAGAGAAACTGAGATGTACACAGGCAAAACCTAAACAAGAGGCCACAAAGGAGCAACACAACATTAAATACGGCATGACAAAACTCTCCCTCTTAGAATGAACTTCTAGTATGTGACCAATCCTTTACAATATTATTAGTGATACACTTGCAGCAACCATTTTTTTTAAATAAGATTGACCTAAATTATTGCTACATACACAAGTCTTAATACACTTAGGCAAGTACCAAAGGAAAGAATTTAAAGCAGACACCAATGCGATCTGAACGACTTAACATTCTAGCAATCACTGCATGTCAAACGCACTTCCTAAATCCAATAATGAGAATATCATTATATCAGAAACACTAGAAGCTCACATATAGTCCACATCGCCTGCTCATGAAAAATTAATATGTAAATGCAGACCATAAAAAGCGCAATTCGATTCATTGTATTCAAAAAAAATTTATAGCATCATATCACATAAAGGCACACAAACATGGCTCAAAAATTTTAGTGAAAGTAGAACATGCAATCAATTACAAAAATCCTAACATCTCTACTTGATGCTTCCTAGATATAACTTAACAATGAAACTGAGTTACTTGATGTTTCGAGTTATTCTTCTGCAATGTGATGTCTTTAATTCACCTAACGCTTCCTCCAGTGCTCTAGTTAGGTGCAGCAGATTCACTGGATCTGATTGTAAACATACAGCTTCAACCTTCTCTCCATAGTTAATATGAAACTTTAGCAGTACTTCAGGACTAGTCTGGTACTCCAACATTCGACTAGCAATTTTAACATCGAAACGCCACTCCAGGTTTTCATAATGAGGCAGAACTAGCCTTATTTCACCCATAATTTTTCGAATCTCAAGCCTATTTTCCAAATAAAAATGTAATAGGCATTTGTTTAGATTATCAGGAAGTCCAAGGGTGATAACCGAGTCTTGAAAATCAATTTCGTTGATAGACAACTTTGAACTTTCCATAAATAAATGCATTAATGACTCAACAGCTTGCCTTATCAAAACAGCGTCCAAATTGAGCTTGCTACTAGCAATGTTGTACTTTTTATCACTGACACCATACTTAATGAACTCAATTGCAATACGGCAAAACTCAGTAGCCACCTCTTCCCCTACTGCTAACAACAGGCCCAGATGTTCCTTCTCTGTATCACTTAATACAAGCAACATGTTCAATGGCTTTTTGAACAAACCTATAATAAAGATCAGAAATGAATATAAAGATAAGGAATTACGCTAACCAATAATTACCTTATAGCAAGACGCATCAAGTGCAAGAAGAAAAAAATATATACTGTACAATTTGTAACACAGCATTAACTAAAATGCAATACATAGGCATGTTTCAATTCATTTAAACCATCACTAAATAGCTAATTGTATTCACTTAGCTTCTTCACTCAAACCCAAATCCAGGTTTGCTAAGCTTAGCTATAAAAGAAAAGAAAAATACTCGAAAATACTCTAAGAAACTTATCAATAGAAATGTATGGCGGATAAAAAAATCAATTGTGCAGTTTCTGACACAGACCCAAGACTTCACAACAAATTATTCAAATATGAATGAATAAGGGGACCTTAGAACATACCCTCCTAGCAGAGCCAAAATAATTAACTGAGATCTTTCTATTTTATGTGCAAGGTGAATGAGAAGCAAACTTTTTTGCAAGCAAGCATTTTGAAAAATAGTAACCTTTGGAGAGAATTTCACTCAAACGAGCATGGTTCACAATCACAACGTCCCAAAATATACAAACAAAACTTGAATTGCAGATCATTTCGTATCGTCTTCTCATAATCCTCCTTGATTTAGCACGTCTAAAGAGTCGTTGACAGCTGTAAGGCTGTATGGCTGGTAGATGCACTACCATATTTAGTCAGGTTACTTTAGTAGGATTTGTTAGGCCACGAAGAAAAAGTTAGGGACAGTGTGCTGCAGGAGAAATGCGTTGTTGTTCGACATGGTATCAAAAGTAAGGCGTCTATAAATTTCAATGTACGAAACCTTACTATGCCAAACTGTCAGTCCAGAAGTCTGCCAAACATTTTTGCAATCCTACCTGCTATCTCTCAAAGAGCTTATGTCCAAGGAGTATTTTCTACCCGAAGCCGAAAGCCTTGTTACGGCACGCTTTGGCATCGCCTCGGTTTGAAGAAGCTGTGCATGTTCTTCTTGAGAAGCAAACCTTCGTAGGAAGCATGAATAGAGGCAGATTAGCGCTTTGTGATAAGGTGACCTCAATACTGTGTCCTTAGACACACTTGAGTTCTCGATAATTAACATGAAGGTTTTATGACTAACGTCACCAACGAAATCAGAGCCTACCCTAAATGCTACAATCGCCATAAACAGACAGGCTGACATAAAAATCAATCCATCCAAGGATGGACACTCCAGCCACAGCAAACAACCCTGAAAGGAAAAATCGACGACACTGATGCAAAAATGAGAACTGAAGGCGCAGACTTTCTCTCTCAGCTTAAAGGATCCACTTGCGGGCTCTTGGCAAGTTAGCATCATCTTTGCGGTGGTAACAACATCCTAGATATCTAACATATTAGTCGTCGACATACAATGCGCCATCGGAATTTATCCATCGTTTACTGCCCTCAAAAGCTTGAGCACCCCTCTAGGCTGCCAAGAAACTTCACCGGATATATTTTGAATACAGACTGGTGCCTGAAGGGATTCCCTGCATCTAGTGATCTTGAACCACAAAATCCTTCTGCATATACTGGAAAGGTACGGTATCAGGGGTAATCTTAATGATTGATTTAAAACTTTCCTAACAACCCGAAACCAGCTTGCAACAATAGACAAGCAAGATTATACTATCATCAAAATAAGTTACGGTGGTTTACGAGGCTCCGTTCTTGGTCCACCAGTCTTTTTAATTTATACAAACGATTTCAGACATAAGCCATACGTCACTAAAAGTTATTCGAAGGTCGCTTTAAAAGGAACCCGTAAATGTTTTTGTTTGGCTCTGTGCCAACCACCTATCTCAAGAGCAAAAACGACCGAGCTCGTCCTATTTAAGCAAGAAAATGAAATACAAACTTACAATAAAATTTCAAGGTATAAAAAAGTTTTTGTCAAAAAAGTCTCTAAGCTGGAAACCGCATAAGGCAGAGCTTTCTAAGAAATTGAACAGGGCAGTTTCAAATCTCGCTTAAGTCCGTCATTTCGTACCTTTGAAAACACCTAGAACTTTTTATTTTAGTCTTTTTCAATCGTATCTATTTTACGGGTGCCTGGTGTGGGGTTCTGCGAGTCTAAATAGCTTGCAGAAGTTGTGTCAGATTCAAAAACGAGCTATCATAGTGATGACCCTTACCGATTTTCATGAACCCGACATCGTCGTTATTTGCGGAATAGATATCTTAAAGCTGCAAGATCTCATAGAGTTACACAGATGCCTTTTTATGCACGATTGGAACTCTGGTGAGTGACCCTCGGTTCCAAAAACCCCTCTTCCGGCTTAATAGTTCCAGGACTACAAGGTACAAATATGGTGGAAAGTTGGATTTATCCAATGTTCATACTGTAGAATGCGGCATTCGATTGCTTAGATACGGGGGCTTCAACAATAATTTTAATCTGAAAGTAGATCTACAGGTTAGTAAATTGCAATTGAAGTGACACTTATCTGCCCTTCTCCAAGCCCAGTACTGAAATAACTCTCAGATACCTCGAAAAAGCACCAAAGCACGGTTCCATCAAACTTTCGCAAGGCAATACGTATAGTCAAAATGAAATGGAAGGAAAAATTAAAAAAAAGAAGTTAATTAAGTAAAAATATACGCGCTTATATATTAAAAATAAATTCGGGACAGTTATGAAGCAAGGTCAAGACTCAAATCCTTGCTGTGTCATGCAGGTACTATTGGTACATGTATAAGCTTTTTTCTTTATGCGCACTGCTCAAGCCTGGTGTACTTCTATTTGAAAGTTATAGACAGACTTACGGTGAGCTTTTCGTTTACTATTAGCTATGCTACGAAGAGCTCCCTCCCTCCCATTTAGCCACGACATTGTATTTATGAATGCATTCATGTACAATTTCGCTTAATGGGAAAAATATATCTTGTTGCTGTTCTTGTTGGTGGCGGTGTACGAAACGCTTTGATGATATTACGTCGGGTTTCCCCGTTGGGATGCTTTACTGTCGGACAATGATGAACCAGCGTCTTTCTGGCAACCGTTGTCGTATATCAAGCGATGCAGCGAAAACTTAATCGCTTTCAATCCCGACAAGTTGTTGAATTTTGCGGATTCGATTCAAATCAACAAGGTATCTATCACCACTGGGCCTTCTTCAAGCAATGGCTAACTTTTCATTACCCTCCAACATTACCGGGATCAGATCTTGGTTTCCTTTAGTTAACCAAATCGCCTTTGCATTCTCCCACGCACCGTTAATGGCTCCGCTCCGCAACTGTTAGCGAAAAGCACGCCATTTTACTGGTATGATTCGCTGGATGACATATTTCAAAAGTCAAAAACAGAAATCATCCAGGCTATCAAGGATAGTGTCACCACATTTGAAGTTAATCAACCCAGACTTGACGATACTAACCTCCATATCTAGGACCGGGTGAGCTTTCAAAATCAATTGTAACATATTGCTTGCGGTCAGAGAGGAGAGACAAAAACCATTTATTTAGATCACCCCTGATATCGTAGTTTTCTAATTTTTATATTAGTATGTTGTGACTGACCATTTCGAAGGCCTTTCGTAAGTCTAACAATACTCCACAAGTTAAGTTATCTCTATCTATATTATACTTAGATAGTTATTTTCATACTACTAGACCATGGAAAATGTGACTGCGCAAACGATTGATTAATAATGTCACAACTGCTGTGAAATTTGTTTGCTGGCTACTTTATTAGTCGAGAAGGTATGTTGTGTGGGCCATTAGCTTTTGATGTCTGAAGCGACTCGATGATGTTAGTAACTTCAGTGCCAGTTGCATCAGGAGGAGACATACTTTGAGAAGATGCAATTTTCAAATAATATTTGAAGGCATGAGTAGGATTGCGGATCTTGCTATCAAGTGACTTGCCAACAGATGAAAAGTACTTATTGAAAGCAGTGCTTATATCCTAAGGAGTAGATGCAACGGACGCCATATTTTCAGCTGCTCCTGGAATAGCGCTGCTTTGCCTTTTTGATACTTGGATGATTGACTTAATACAATCCCACGTTTTCATGATATTAGTACTGTTTTCCCAAAAGAAATTGCAAAAGTTAAGTATATTGCATTTTCTCACAAACAGTACAATCAAGTTGCGGTATTTTTTTGGAGTTGAAACCTACGCCTCCCGCTTTCGTTTGAGTTTTAGCCTCAACAAAAGAGTAGTTAGGTATCTCAATACGGCTTACCGAATGGTTGTTATTAGTATCGCATTTCAGATATTCCGATAACTTGAAATGCATAGTTTAAAAGAGGTGCAAGAGTAGTTGATGCACCATGATGCTTGAGACACCATGAGGCCAAGCTAAATTGAACTGGCTAGTAAGCAACGAAACTCGGTCGACCGAGCAGTCATTGAACCGATCAGCAGGCAAATAAACTCGCAAATACACAATAAATCATATTCAAATGTATCGTATCATACTAAATATTATCGCTAAGCAAAACTTCCAGCTAACAAACATAGAGAAGGCTATTCTAGCTTGGGACAACAAAGTCATAGATAGCGCGTTAGGAAGCTTAACAGCAGCCATAACCATAGCAACGAGGATCAATGTTACTCATATAAAGCCATGCGCAAGACTTCACTTCTTTCTCAAAGGTTCTTTAAGGATTGGATATTTTAAAATCGATGTCATTCAAATCGTTATAATAGCCCGAACCTTGTAATTTAATACTACTAGTACCGTAACGTTCGGGCTTGCAACGAAAGTGGCAGTCAGTCTTTTTCGAGTGTTTTCGTTGAGGCACGATAACTGAATAATTTATTGAGCCACTTTGGGAGCCCGGTGGCTGTACCAGTCATGCATACGAAAGCATAAGTTAACCTTAATGGCATCTTCTAGTTTTATAACTTGCAACTGCGAGAATAGTTCAGACGTAGGGGCATCATAATTAGACAACGTAGTTATTCTAAGAGCTTGTTGATGTAGCTTAATTGTTCTGCTTATATTACTTTTACTAGCTAGACCCCAAGAAAGGCATCTGTAGATCATGTGGGAAAAAATAGACTTTAGCAGCGTGACATAATTGTCGGAGTATCCACATAGTATCGTATTTTAGTTAATAGACCGTTCACTCTCGCAAGTTTTTCCGACATTTCAGAGATTTGATCAATCCATGCCGGTCGAGAATCTAGCGCGATACCTAAATAAGTAGTCTTCGTACATAAAGGAAGGGGTTGCTGTGTTGAAGGTGATGCATAGGTTCATGAGGGCTGGCTCACCCGAAGGGGGTAGCAGCTTTAAGTATAACGTGGAGCCCTCGTCTAGCCTTGTTATTAATTAGCTCTGCAACTTGGCTTTCTGGGTCGTTACGCACTTCAGTGTTCAATCAAATAAGGAAAATATAGAAATATCGAATACGAATTTAAACAACCTTCTACAAACACAGAGGTATTTCATTCCAAATTTCGAACACAGGTATTTTAATTTGATTAACAAATACAAACAAGCAATACCTGAGATAAGCTCTCCTCATATGAGACTTCAGATAGGCCAAGCTGGTGACCTGCGCTTGGAAAATCTTGGATTTTGACAGTGAGAAAAGACATTTAATACAAAATAAAACTGCATCCAACAAAATTAAACATCTAAGCTGGATTTAACTCTCCAAGAAGCTGTCAAAGGCAAAGCGTCTTCTTTCAGGAATTCGCCGCTAGGTTGACTAATGCACTCTGAATCTATTACCGTTTATTCCCGTCGCATTGGAGTTACGTCTGTCTTTATGGGTTTCAGCTACAAAAAAAAAATAAAAAATAAAAAAAAAAATTTAAGTAAATCATAGATTATGTTGAAAAACCAGGCCATATAAATAACAACGTTCTCCGATTTTAAAGAACCGACTTCTGACTTGTTCTCACGACTAGGGGTACTAAGTCTCGATTTCAAAATAACCATGAAGTTGAGGCTCGTAGGGTCAGCCAGGCAAAATAGTAAGCTACCCACAGCATAAAGAATTTTTTCCAATTTTCGCTACTGAAACAAGTACTCAATTGTTTATTTGAATGTATTACACATTTTCATTTTTATTTTAAATGAACATATTTTATGAACACCATTTGCAGCAGCCTCAGCGTCAGATTCATGATTTGCCTTCGTAGAGCTATACTTAGTTTCACAAAGCATCAAGTGATCATCGTGGATAGAGTTGTTAAGAATAAAACCTTGAATCTGCCTCGGGTTAGGGTTAGTGAATCTTCTAATGGCTAGCCTTACGTACGTTTTTGTCCCGGCCAAGGGAACGTCAGACACCTTGAATTTGTTGAATCTGATTTTTATGAAACGTGTCGAGAACGGGTTTAGGTACTTCCTTGTGGTGACTTCCTCCTGAAAGTTCGTCACTTTCGTATGCGTACTTTCGGTTTGTGTTTTCCCGCCATCAGTTATTATCTGCTTGTGCTTTCTATTTATCAGCTGTTATTTCTAATGGTATTTAAATTGCTTGTAATTTGTGTGGGGTAATAGTCTAGTTTCTAAAGTGTGTATATAAAGGGTCCAAACTGTAAAGTTGAGAGTAAGGGTAATCAAGAACAAGTGTTGGCGAACAGCAATGTTCTTTATCTTCGTGCACAAGACTATTCCTACCGTGGAATAGTCTCAGCATCCATTCTACTAGAGCCTGGAAACTATCCTACATACAATAAAACGATTCGGGTTTGGACGCCTCTTCTTAATAATGTGCTTAGACTGCATTTGTTTATGTAATTTGCAAATCACAATTAATTTCAAGAATTATCTTCTCAAAATTACCTCATATCATATTTATTCTAAAAGTTGTGGCGGATGTTTTACTACCAAGCCCTTTTGTAACAATCTGCAATTATCAGAAATAAATCTGCAATTATCAGAATTATCGGTAGACAGGTGACTGACTTGATTTATCCAATAACATTTAGCATTTAAAAGCCTTTGATATTAGGGGCATTTATTTGAAAATTTTGTTCTAATCAAGAACGAAAAATATAATTCCCAACAGATAGCTGCATTTTCAAAACGAAACCGATTCAATTAAACTTGCTTTATCTACATTTAAAAGTACCTTAAGTGCTGCTGGAACATATACTTCTTCTAGGGACCTAAGCCGTCACCACCTAATGATCACACTAGATATGCCCTATTGCATTCTATTCGCTCGCAGGCACTAGCCTGAAAATGGTAGGGTTCCCATATAATGAATAATATAGGGACCCTAGTAACTAGGTAAAGGTGGCCGGTCAACTAGGAGAGCCTCCACGCGGCGGCCGGTGGGCAAGCAGGGTATGTGACATATTTTTGTGGCTACACTGTTTGGCAAATCTCCTAAGAAGACCTAACCAGCAATAGTGCGACTTCGTCGTCCGCTGGGAAGGTCTTCAAGAAG
>QQSS02162843.1:0-15464 GCA_003687565.2 Craspedacusta sowerbii | reverse complement strand
AATTATCATAGGATCAAAGACTGATCTATAAAAATTTATCCAAATTTGTCCAAATTGGAGACCTATAACGCAATTTACTCTGATATTTTAGAACTTCATGACCCTTGGGGGACCCCTAAATATTATTTATATGATCTAAAAAAAATTATGTGTTATATTGGGACCATAAAGAAACTTTTAGGAGGGACTGCATTATCAATTTCAAAAAAAAAATTTTCATGAGGGTTTTGGGACACCCTACTCCACCTCATCCATGACCCAGGGACGAAAGTTGGAGGGGCGAATATTTTTAGTTCGAGATTCATTTTCATAATCTGCGGCTGCAATGCATGGCTTGTACGTGGCTGGCAAACGATTGCAATGAGCGGCGCACTTGAAGGATCTTATGATACAAACCCACGTACGACCTTCGTTGCTTGTGTTGCACTTTCTGGCGCTCAAGTGCTGGTCAAATGCGATTTTAACAACATTGGCAATAACACGAATATATTTTGTAACTGCGCATACAGATTAACCAGAAACTTATTGAAACTAGACGAAATGGGCAGGTGTCCTCTTCGATGAGAAGCTAATTAGAATTGAAGAAAGTATTTGTCAATTAATAATTGGGTTTCCCTAATACCGAGGTCTACCTCTAAGTCATTTATCTTGTTTACGTTTCATGGACAACAAAAACGTTTAAGGTTCGATCACCGCTATGTGTAGCGCTTGATGATCTACGGAAAGATTCACTCTCGTCTATGCAAAACAGGCTGTTCAGTTCAAGCACAGAGAGATAAAAAAAAAGCCAAACATTCATCAGATTGCCACAGTCACTTACAGTCTTTCGGTAAGATATCTAGCACGCGATCTAGGAAAGACTTTCTCCAGGTGTGACCAGACGTCTAATACTGAGCAACAAGGTTGGAACAATCACTGATATTTATTACTATCAAAATTACTGCAAAAATGGTCAGCAAACAGGCAAGATTCTTTTATATTCTAAGAAACCCTACCCACCTCCACCCCAGTATAAGAAGTAGCTTCGTTTCCACTCGGCTTAATTTACAAAATATTTGATTGCTTGCTGCAAACAAATGATTGGTGATTTATTACTGGAGCTATATCAACATGCGGACACGTTGGGTCCTATTCTCTATGCTCTTGATTTGCTGTTTGAACGGTAAGCCTTTCTAAACTCTGGCATACGAAACTCCAACATTGGGCTTAAGAGATTCAGTGGCTCAAAAGCGTGACTCAAAATGCAGCATGACCAGCGACTCGTCAATCGCTCTGGATGCACTTGTCCTAGCACAGCCGATGTCTAGATAAGCCTCCAGTGCCCATAAGAATTGCAGCCAAGAACATGCTGAATAGTTACAATATCCTGCTAGCGAATCCTCTAAGGCCACTGGCTGCTTCGACTTCGTTGAGCCTCGGTGGAAGCCAACCCGAAGAACGCTTACCATGGGAGTCGGTCGGCTTATGACTAGTTGCGTGGGCTTACAACCGCTAGTCCCGGCTTTCGATGGAGGGCTTAGCGTGGCAAATCTCATTTCTTTACCATCAAGTAGATATGCATGATTTAGACGTAGAAGCTCGACTGCTGCTCAATGTTTGAAAAGTAGGCTTCCAAGTATTTTCTCAGGATCTAGCGTTCATCCATGACAGGACTTCATCGAAATACCAGCCTTTAAACGCTCTAAAATAAAGTTTGATTACAGCTCCATCACGGAGTTTACAGCTATGAAAACGAGGGAAACTGAGGCCATGTTATCAAATGCAAAAAGCATTTTTAAGTACTAATTTTTTTAATTCTTTTTTTTTTTGTAGCTACTTGCTATAGAAAATATCACAAACATAGGATAATACACTTCGTAATGTATACAAACAAGACAGTTGCTCCAGTTAGTCCAGTTTACTTGTTTCCGAGCATTGATCGCCTAGAAGACCGTGAGTCTTTTCATGGGGCACCATTAGCAGAGTTCATACTCTATGTGGACTTTTCTTAAGGGGAGACTTTTCTCAATCAGTGTTTACAGAGTAGACTAATTAATTAGAGCAAACTGGCTTGTGAGGCAACGGTGGCTTCGGCAGTTTACCTGAAGTGGCGTATCATGGCTTCTAAATAACTTGGGTAATGGTTCCCGTCAATGCTAAGCAGGAGAAAGGCGTTTACGTTTACGATCATTGCTTAACTGGCAATTGCTGGTAATCAGAGACAGGGACATAAAGTTTGGTTGCCAAAACAATGCAGTCACACCGATCAAGAGTGATACATAATTTTATACAAGCAATCTAGTTTTGCCTGCTCTTTTGCACTGGGCACCGTTTACTAAGCTGCAATTATACGTATTTTAATTGCTGTTTCTTTTCTGTTTTAGCGAGGCCACTTCATACATTCTAATCATCTGATCAGACAACTGCAACAACAACAACAACAACAACAACAACAACAAAAAGAACAACAACAGCAAGAAAGCTTTTGACATTATTAGGGTATAAATCTACCATTTACTCTTCGATAATATGACTCGGCTCTAGTGCTAACGTCTCCACTTTCAATTACTGTCCTGTTGCAAAACCCAGGCGCAGCAACTGGCCTTTCATCCGGGCGATCCGCTATTCTAGACTAAATCCTGAATGGGAATCCTGATGTAAGTACGCATTTAATACGGAAATAAGTTAAGAAATCTGAGCATTGAAGGAGGCGCCTAGGAAGGACGCGGGGCTACATTTAGTCTAGACTTCAATGCTTTGACAAAACGCGCGATCTGAACCATAAATATATTTTTGGGATTGTATTTGGTCATACACATCTTCGAACTACGTGCGACGACTTCCGTTAGCGCCATTTATAGATAAGATCCTTTGAGTACTTTATACGGCAGTCGGGAATCCCAGGCATCCACATGGGCCGAGTTGAAGTAAGATCTTGCCAGCTTGATCTCATTACTTGTACAGACAGACCTGTGTTTTGATACTTTAATCGCTTACCTAATAACGCGGAAAGCCCCTTTCTCGCGTGCTCGCAGAGGCATCGAAAGCGGAGAATGCTACAGGAAATGCATCAAGCATGGTAAAATATAGAGCTAGCACGCCGGCACGCAAATGTTGAAAAACAGAAATGTTGACCCTGTATTGAACGAGACTATACATAGCTAGGAAATGCCATGCAGTGTCATAGCAAACAGGCCGAAGGGAGCAGGTTGCCTCCTGTGTGGCGTGACATGTCGACAACAGTGAGCATCTGTCCACAGCACGGATAGATCGCTGGAGCCCAGTGCTATATCGTCTTTTAAAAAGAAGATAATTTTACTCATTTTACCGCCGCTCGAATATGAGGTCCAACGCCCAATTTACGGTAGGTTGTCGGCAAATCTTACATTCATTCAGTTTGTTTTAAAAATATTCTTCGTTGGGGAATAACACCGTTGACCACACTTACTTCCAGAGGATAACTTATCAGGGGCTACTGGAAGGCCACTAGAGAGCTTAGCTGTCCTTTTCACCATCCTTTCCTGGTTCTTCATTAGCAACTCCATAAAAAGTTCCAAACTTTTTTGTGATATAGGGGATCCGTTTTTAGAAAAATTGTGACTAGAAAAAGTGGCCTGTATCTTTCGCGCTCTCTTTGAAATGCTTGCTTTCTGTTTGCGCTCGTTCGGGTGGGAAAAGGAAGAGTTTTGAGAAACTCGGCTTAGTTCGAAGGTCAGAGATAACGTGAAACACGTCGGCATCTGGCTGGATTGCGCACATCCACAATGTCGCTGATGTCTCTCACATGTGCGACTGAAGAACAACATAAAACATGACATAACATACCATAGCATAACATAAAAATAACACAACTTAACATAACAAAACCGCCAAAACTTACCCCTTAGAATCTTTAAAAGTTCCTCTAGCGCAACACCTCACAACTTCTGAAGAATCTTACGCGTGATACGGTTGAGTAGGATTCAAATGATTGCTTAGGTCCAATCCCGAATGTTAGGAACGGATCACCAGGTCACCACGGACCGCTGCCCTCCGCACGTTGCTTCTGTCGTGCTGGACATGACCCAGCGACCATGGCTTGTGCTCGTGGACAGTGGCGTCACTAGGGTTGGTGTTACCCGGTGCGGTAAACTGCTGATGTCACACCTCTAGGCTTTCAATAATCGCCATAGACCTTTCCCACATGTTCCTGTACTATAGAATGTCAGGTCATTATGGTGTCACTCGGTGCGGCCCGCACCCCCCCCCACCCGTACCCTCCTAGTGACGTCACTGCTCGCGGAGTACCCGGATCGTTCTGCCCGACTCTGAAGCAATCCCTTTCAGAACCCTCGCTTCGTGCGCTGCCAACACCCTCCAAATCCCTGCCAAGGTAAACCACCAAGCGTCACCGAGCAATTGAGAGTATGATAATGTCTTAGAGTGTCTGGTATAGTATAGTTAAGCTTAGTGTCTTAGAGTGATCAAGATTATAGTTAATTCAGTTTATTTTGAACAACCGGCGTTCGTGCCTAGCAGGCTTGTTAACGGCGTCAAAAGAGAGCAACATCTTTCTTTCTGTTTCTTTGTTTTATATTTTACGTTGGAGGCGTTGAAGATTTTCAGTTCTTAGAATAATCTGACTATGAATAATCTATACTTTAATATTCCCCTGTGCTTTCTAGTTAACATTAGTTCTACAGTTCAGCGTGCGTCTAAATGGCGCAATCTGATAGATAGCCTGTCCATGCGATGCTGCATATCTTAGTTACGATAAGGTAGAGACCGCCAAAAACTGCGTTTGCGTGTGCGTGAGCATGTGTTTGTGTGTGAGGGCATGAGTATGTGTCGATGTGTGTGAGCTTGCGTGTGTGTGTTTTAAAGGATTCGTTGTTGTTGCCTTACATTGCCAGTTGAGTTCATTTAGTGTCGCTTGAGTTGAGGTTAGAGTCTCAAAGTGTTTTCTTGATACACTGTGGATGTTTATTGAGTTTATTGTTTACTAGTATCTTTCCATATTAGAAGCACGCAACTATGACCAGGTAGCAATGTATGTGAGTGAAAATTTCTGTGGAGTGCTTTCTTACGGGATTGATTAATTGCCCTGGCGTACAAACACCACGATTACCTCTATGACTAACACTCAGACCCAGTCTTTGGCAGAGTATAAATCCATCGCTTCATCCTCAGTAATTGGTGCAATGCGATTGGTCTAACATGACAACTTTCCTCCACTCCACAGGGAGGCATACAACATGGCGACCAGTCTGCCGTTTTTGTTGACGGAGATAATCTGAATTTGCTAGCATGCTTGTTATTTTATTTTTGCTTTTGCTGCGGCTAAACCCTGACCTGAACCCCAAGCCAAGCTCTAGCCCTCACCCTGATCCCAGCCCTAGAGGAAGTTCTAGGGAAGGGGATGCCCCTCGAACAAATAGAGTTTTCCAATAAATAAAAGAACAAATATTCAACTGCCATTGATTACAATGGCATTGCGTGTCGCCGCCATACTGAAATTCGCAGCGTGCGGCGAGACTCGGACCAATCAACAGCTTTTCTCGGTGTTCAGATGAGCTCGACCACGTCTGAGAATCTCCTGCTTAACTTCTGCAATGAATGCACAACTTGAGCCTTTCTGATTGGGGAGGGCGTCTTTTTTTTTTTAATTGCTACTCATTCCGGAAAGCATACTCCTGAGCCTTGATGAAGTTTTTATGAAGATCACTCGAGCAACCGCGGAAGTAACGCGGCGCGAATCAAAGATTAGAGTTCGTTAAACAGTGAGAGGTGGGCGGCCTCAGCCAGTAAGTATAACTTTTAGACTATCATCCGAAGCAACATGGTCAGACAATCGATGGTCGCCAAAGAATCGAATTCTTGTCAAGAGACTTCCAAAACCTCGGCAGTGTAAAGTAAATCTTGTTAGAAGCTTGCGCTTGTTATGAAATCGTTTCTAAACATTAAGTTTCCTGCTTTGTGGTCAACGTAGATGAAAAACGGCGACTGCTGTGTCAGCACATGTCAAGAAGGACGATATGCTCGTTTAAAACGTTGAACGGTTGAGCGGATGGCTGTGCAGGTTTATGCGAACAAAAGATGCGGGAAATCGGCTAGACTCAGCTTGCTCAAAAGATGACCTCACGCAACGCAGCCTTGGTGTAATCTTCCTTTTTAGGTATCATAATGCTCATTACGTAATCCATGATAGGACCAAGAACTATAACTTAAGTAACCGCAGTTTAGTTCTTTCATTTAGTGTTTCTTTTTGGTATTTTGTCGACTTATTATTTTCGAAAAAAAGTTCATTTTTGCCAGAAAAAGGTTCGCAGATCGAACGTGATGTGGAAATGCTACGGAACGGTTTGGCGGGAATTTCTTGCTACGCAGAGGTCGCCATCTTGGCAATAACATTACCTAGTACTAAAACGTCTGCCATATAGGAATGCCAATCCAACACGCCTTAATTGACTGGAGCAACATATCCCGGTTCAAGATTTCAAATACGCGTACTCAAAAAGATAAGTAAGTTTTTTCAAAGATCGCTTTAAAATTTCAAATATTCCGATGGGTAGGAGTGAGCTTGTTGTAGCGAGGCTAATAGAAGTTTAGGAGACTCTCGGAATTTCTTGCTAAACGTTTTGTGAGTGTAAACAAACAAACAAACAATAAACAAAAAACAACCAAACATAAACTTCGCTTATTTGGTACGCTTCGAACGAAAATTTAGCGCACAGTAGAATTGTTAGATTGACACGAATATTGGCAAGGTGTGACGTGGGTCAAACAAGGATCCACTCCTTGTTTTGACAGTCTATAGTCGCGAATTATGAGTCGGAACTACTGTGTTATTTGTTGAAACTTTGTAGTTACAAAAGGCATGTGCTCCTGTATGATAGGGTATGCCTCGCAAATTCTATTTTGCCGAGTTATTGCGTGAAAATGGTCTCCTAAGATCTCGAAAGCATGGGAACTGGATAACTCAAATAACTTCTTTCTGCATGCAGGATAATCAACGTAGGTCAGGTCTCTCCTTACAAAGCTGCGGTGCCACTAATATGGTGGCTTTGAAAAAAATTCAAAATAATTTTAAAAAAAATATATTTAGGTTTTTTTAATTGGCTACAAATTCCATACTATTATCAACTCAACAGCATTGTTTATTATGAGGCGTCAAATTCAATAGACCAGGATCTCCATCAACATAGGCATCTGAAAGCTGTATTCCATATTAGTCTCTAACTGCTTTCCCCAAGCATTCCACTGGGTTTCCACGGTACGGTACAGTGTGGCACGAAACTCATCATTTGCCGGATATAACTTACAGAGGAAGGGACCACAACCTGTGAAAATCAGTGCCCTAATTTAAATAAGAAGCAGCATCGGAGCTTGATTTTGCTCGAACAAACGTGATTGAGTAATTTTAAATGGTTTTTAATGATAGGATAATTTTAAACAGTGTTGCAAAACCTAAATGGGCGATTGTGGTTTCCCTTGGTCTGGGAAATTGAACGTGATTAGCTCTGATTTTGGACGATGTTTCCAGGTACAAATGATTACTTCCTGGTTCATGGAAGGCAGCCATCCCGCCAGTGGGACAACCAAATTCAGCTTGCATAGCGCGAAAAGATGACCCCACTTCCAAAGAAAGGGATCGAATTAGGAAGGCTTGTGGTAAAATTCAACCGCAGACTAAAAGCACGTTGAGTGTTTGAATGAGTTCTATTCATTTCTGCCAAGATTTTTTTAGTAAAAGGTTGAACCTTTTTGCCCTATGAAGCTTATATAACTCATTTTTCGCTTATGCGCTCTCTTCGTTTTTACGCAATGCATGACGGGGGGATTCCATCTCTTATGGTAGTGCTATTGACGTACAACGCCAGGATATGCATATATATATATATATATATATATATATATATATATATATATACTAATAAATGAACAAAATAATAAAATTTAATAATTTTATTAAATAATTATATAATTATTTTATATCATTATATAAGTAATAAAGATAAATATTTTTTAACTTCATATGGTTTCATTTTATTACGACATATTCGGCATATCTCGGCACCACTCACTATACTAGACATGGTGCCTCGAATGATGGCCTTTTTGACAATTGCTCTTGGTAGTTTTAACCTTTACAGCCTGGCGGTACACACGTCACCTCAGAGGCTTCTTCGGCTAATTCGTTAGTGATTTCTAGCATAGTTACGTCTCTGAGCGGTACTGAAAATAATAATAATAATAATAATAATAATAATAATAATAATAATAATAATAATAATAATAATAATAATAATAATAATGATGATGATAATAATAATAACAATAATAATATTTAAACATCACATGTATTTTTAACGAGTTCTAGTCGCTAAATTATAACAAATATGCAAGACGGTTCGCTTTCGGCTTGCAACAACTTTTCTGAGATTGTCAGAGAAACTTCAAGATTTCGGCGTCAATCCAAGACTTCTTTCCCTGGAGTAAATAGAAAAACTAGCTCGGATAGCAACTTCCAACATGCTCGTGACTCGATCGACGTTGCAGCCAGGATCTTTCAGCAACTACTTGAACCTGTTATCCTGCCCCGTGAGGAAACCCAGAGTAGTGACTTCTACTGGAATTACTTCGAAGTCCTCACAGGGAATAAGAAGTTGAGGCCGCAGATTGATATATCTGTTGGTTTTATAGGATCTAGCTTTGTTTGAATTGGTTTCAAATGGTGCAGTTAGCTCTACTACAGTATTTTTTTTTTCTGGCAACGCTATTATGAGATCCAGTACAGGAGACGAGAATATCTCTGAAGGATGTGGTAAAACTGAACCAGGAAGGTCAGCGTACAACTTTATGTTTTTTATTAGGCGAAGGCGATGAACGATAGCGCGTAGTACACAGTTATGTCGCCACAGGAAGCGCTCTAATGCACACTTGCAAAAAGAAAACACATAAATCTGCGCCTGAAGATCCCCACAGAGCTCGCATTTTCCATCAGATTGACCTCAGCGCTTTAAGTTCGATGCATTTGCAAGACTAAGTATAAGGGCTCTGCGGAAAAAGCAGACTATATTGCCTGGAAGCTTTGAAACAACTAGTTGCCAGTTTTGGAGCGATTGTTAGTGCAGACTTTTTGAACGTGCGATATTATTGCACTTTGCTCTTTGAGCCTGCCAAACGTTTCTGTTTTCTCCTCAATGGTTTTTTCAAATAAATTCTTTTTCGTCTCTGCGTTGACCAGGGAGTCATCGTTGATGATGCTGGTAACCCTGTTACCTTGATGGTGCTGGTAACCCTGGTAACCCTGGTAACCCTGGTAACCACAATTTGATCCGCTTTAAAAAAATTTTCGTGACGTTAGAGAATAGATTCTACGTAGCTCAAGGTTACTCGACGTCTTCAGAATGCGCCTACAATACAATTGACGCCATATGGCATGTTCGAAGGGTTAAAAGACGCTGATTTCGAAACGAGTACAGTTTTCCGATCAATCAATCAATCAATTGATCAATCAATCAGTCAATCAGTCAATCAATCAATCAATCAATCAACCAATCGATCAATCAATCAATCAACCGACCAATCACCCAATCAATCAATCAACCAATCAATCAATCAATCAATCAATCACAGTCTTTTCTCGAAAAATACTTTGATAACATGAAGAAGATTAATTGTCTACATTTAAATATACGGCACAATAAATCTTGACGTGGAAACAGACTTACAATGAAAATGGTCGTGATATCTTGAATATATAGTTGCAAGTTGAGGATGTAATTGAATTTAGAACACTAAAGCACATAAAAATTGAGCTTTATTAAATAATAGGATGACTGACTTACAACTAGACTGATAAAGTTGAACGAATTTGGATAGTGAATTCGCTTACTATCATATGGTATATTTGTTCCCGTGTATGACTTTATAGTTTTTCATTGTATATGATATTATATTAGAAAAAAATAAATACAATTGCATTTGTTCTGATAAATGACGTTTACATATACTTTTTCAATCTATGCCATGGGCACCTCATGATCGTCATTGGTACTCATTATGGATAGCAAATACTTCATACTTGTCGAATTATATTTGCGTATACTAGGTTGTTATGTTCCAGGTGAAAAAGATTTATTGGTTACGTAAGTCGCAAGTTTGATGAATTGCGTTATGTGCTAGGGTGCTCATTTTAAACGAATTACATATTTATAATTTTACTTATCGACAAGGCTCTATTATACTCAAACTAATTTCATAATATTATGCTACTCATATCACGCTATTGACTTTTATACTATTTTTTCATTCCATTAATGCACCATTGCATTAATTTCCTTGTGTTGCAATTTTATTGCACCATAAGTTATGATAGCATGATCACATTATATAAATTATCTTAGCAGACGATAAAATTATTTTCTATTGCGTTATTACATTGTTGTATAATGCTAGGGATATGACTTCTGGTTATAAATTTTCTTTTCCCGAATTCTTGCACGGACAAGAAACAAGAGCTTTTGAACATACGCCATTCTTTAGCTGACACTGAAATGAAATTATTTCTCTCAGGAATTTCGTCCTCGGGTATCATTAGATACTTTTTTTAATTGTTATTATGAATTCGCTACCTATTGAAGTTTTCAATTTTCATTCAACCACAAGCAAAATCTTTTTCTGTAAAATGTTTTGCAGTTATCTGCTTTCGGAATGCTTTCCCGGAACTGTTACGTTATGATCGGTGGTTCATCCCTTTGTTCCTCTTCTTGAAAGTAAGTTCGAGATTTCCTAAATACCAGCTGATGACAAGCACGCACTGCTTATGGATATCTAAGTCCTTCAGCAAAGTCTAAGTCCAACTTCTGATCTATACAGCACTAGGTGTTGATGAGTATAACATGCCCGCGATAAGGAAACGGTAGGATATTGACTGGCTCCAGAGTTTGAGCAACAGCATTTGCTAGACCGACAGTCGTGCGCCTTTATAAGGAGCTTTATCCACCCAGTTCATAGAACCAGCAGAATTGGCCTACTTACCTAGGGTATGCCGTCTGAAGGGTGCATGTCAAGTCCTCCATGCTTCGAGCTACTCAATCCCCTTAAGCTAGTCGGCAAGTGAAAGGTTATTGGTAATATGCGGAAGTTTTTCAAAGCCATCTTGGAGTTGGGTGATGCAGGTGACAGTCGTGCCTCGTCTGTGGAGGAAGTGCCTTCTCGCCGGTTAGCTTCTAATCGCATGCTGATCTGCGCCTTATCCGACTGTTGCAGTCAATCGATGTCAATGAGTGTCGGAGTTCTTTGTTGCCGTCAACCGTGCCCATGTTGTAAGGGAGTATGCTGGCTGCATAAGAGAGGTCTTTTCCTTATGCAACGACTTTGGAATCGTCCTATTTTTCTGTTTCAAAAAGCGAGCGTCAATTCTAGACGCAAAAATATATGATGCAAGATTTCACGAGCCGCCCCGACTAGAACACTCAACGGAAACATGACCAACGTCAGCGATTCTAACTTCTCGAAACACCACATCGACGAGATCTCATGGAGCACGATAATCAAGTGTGATTCATTCATTCATTATAATCAGGAAGTCTAATGATTATTCTGCCATTTAAAGGAGGTCGTTAGGAATGCCTGTCTCATACTTGGTCCTAGGTACGCATAGTAGGAAGGGCGACTTGGAGATACTGTTTCAAAGTGAAGCCAGATCTGCGTAAAGTTGGACATCATTGCAGAGTCTTGCCATATGGACACGGTTAAGTTGTTCAACTTTAACTTTCATTGATATTTGATTTACCATCTTCCCAGACGCACCTAAAGCCAACGCCATCGAAGTCCAACCGCTCCATATAGAGGCTGCACCGAAAGGGCAACCTCCAGTCCAAGTGATTGACTCTGACGAAACGACCTTCATCAACCAAAGAATTTGTCCCTTTTTCAACACCATCCGCAGTAATTGACTTCACATACAAAGACTGTTCTAGCCAAAGCAGTCTCCGAAGTTAATAACAATAGTGAATAGCAAACCCGATGATCATCTGGGGTCGCTGGGAGGATCGAATAACTCTTTGAGCAATCTTAATTTGGTTCAATTAGCAGCTGACCTAAGCGGGAGACGATGGTGTGCATTCGGCTAAGAACGAGGAAAAATCTCTGCTAACATAAATTAACCGCAGCTGCAACCAATTCTTTTTTTGACGCGCGCAAGAGTGGCATAGCAAGATAGTACATAATTAGCTAGGATTCACTTGTATGTTAATTGTTTAACAGTTGAAATTAAAATTTTTACGTACATCGAAAGAGCGGGAAAATGGTCTGTTCATCTTCGCAGATCCTCTTCACTGTGGCTGTGTTATTTCTGCTATGGAGAAGCGAGGCATTACCCCTTGACAAGGAGAGAAAGAAGAAAGTTACGAAAACCGTGGATGTGACGGTTATCAGGAACGCGCGCCGGTTCATCGAAGTGAGTCCGGAGCAATCGTTACAAAAAATAACCGGCACAACTCCGTTCGAGGAGCCGGAAAACGACGACCCACACTGGCCATCCAGGCCAATAGTCCTGACAAACCGAAGTCGCGAACAAAAGACCCGACGAAGGAAGAGGAACGCTCGCATAAATAGGGACGAAGACGCCTTGATTTCTCGTATCCCTACCAACGCGCGGGTGTACAAGATCGCAAACAAGGCTGGTTTTTATCTGCGGCTGCGCCTTGATGGAAGCGTGGATGGAACTGTGGATGAGAAAGATGCTGAAAGTAAGTAGATCGATTGAGCTTTGCTGTTTACTGTATACGAGCTTTCGTGACATAGTGAAACACAGCTGGCCATCTAAATACACGTAGTTCAATTGCTTAAATAGAAGATTTCAGCTAAATTTTTCCTCAACTAGTTTAAGGTTTGAATCAGAAATTATTTGCCAACAGTTTGGAATCTTTTATTTATTCAAGAAAAAATTCCTTCGTACTGAAGAATATTGAATTCTGTCGTTGGAGCCACTTTTAAAGCGCTTTCAAGAGCATGGATGTAAGACGTCGCACTCCATAGTCCAGTGTTATTAGCTTGTTCTGTTCGAAGAGCAATAGCTTTGGTTGCTCGGAAAAGAGAGACAGAGAGGAATTAGGCACGTCCACGTACAGACTTAAGCGTATTGAGACTTGTGTTAATATTAATTATTTTCGAGGGAATGTCAAACTCCCGAAAGAATCTCCTATCAAATCAGTTCCACCTTGTGCATTTAGTTTAATCGAACAATTGAACAAATCGAGGCGGGAATCGATCAATCATTTTTTTCGAGCGTCACTTCTCGGTATTGAGCCGGCCTTATGTTACAGCTCTATCAAATTTGTTTGTTAGGCGCCTAAAATTTCCAGTTGTTTGTACAGTTTCCCATGGTGAAGTCTAGGGCTCCCTATACGATACCATCCTGAGTCACACTGAGATAGTAGCCTGGGCGAATTTTGCCTTCCGCTTGCCTTGCTCATTCTACTGTTAGTTGAGGCAGAGCAGCATTTGTGTTATTCGACCTAATCTTCAAAACTAAGATAGGCCAGTAAACTCTGTGCTGTGTGCAAGTTCATGCCTCAAGTTGTAAATATTCAGAATCTACAAGCAAGATTACGTTGTTTTTCTTTGGATCATGGAACAAATGCTTTCGGGAATTCCTTGTAATCTTAGGATCATAGTCCATTTGTTTGGCGAGCAAACTCGTGGCGGAAAGAGCATGCGTACGCCTATTGACTTCCTATCGGGATAGCAACGATGGACTTGACTAAAAACAATCGTCAAACCGCACTTGTCGTTTTACCCAGCTTATATCTCCGGGCCCAATAATAGCTTAAGCCACATCCTCTCCTTTTCAATTCCTGTCTCGGAATTGCTGCCGGTCTGAGGCGAAAACGTAAGGCTGCGCCTGCCTCGCGCTGAAGCGATATTCTCGTAAATATCAATAAATTTAATCTCAGCCTGTCGATAGCTATGCCTTCACGTCCGTTAACAGGAACAGCGTAAAGGAAAGTGTGGCATCTTACCGCAATTTGCTTCCAACCAGGATTCAGCTTATTTCGCTTATTAGATTCACTTATTAGTAGCAATGAATATCACTTATATTGGTTCCTTGTAAACCCAAAGAGACAAACGTGTGAACGGAATTCTTGAATTCTTCAGCGCTACGTTCATGCACGTTACACAAGACCGAGCCGGCATCGCGGGAAAAAAAATTTAGTCTAATTACAGGATGAAGGTAAATATATCCCAACATGGGAGGACAGCTAAAAGGAAAAAATTACTTAACCTCGAACGTCATCAACCGCAAACGCTTAATATTTTCCTTTGACATGTTTCTGTGTTACGATCCATGGTGATGCAACTATACCCTGCAGCCACTTTACTTGGATTTTCGATTGCAGGCGTTGTCCCTGATTGTGAATATAGGAAACCGTGGGTCACCGCTAAATTTCTACAAAATTAGCACTGAATTCCCCCTGGGCTTCATTTCTCAAGGATCTCAACTCGCAGTTATACGACCGCAATTAGCTAATGACCCATTCTAATCGACATAGCATATCTGGAATTCTTGCGACTTCTTTAAATTTCGTTATCGGCCATTTCGGTAGATGCTAAACTTAATTGAACTTGAAATGGAAGAAATCTAAATTCGATGATATAATGACACTGAGAATTAGCCCATCCACCCGAGGCAAAGATGGTTATCTATACAACGAATAGGATTATTCTCGTCTGGTCTCATTTGGTACGAAGTCGCAGCTTTTTTTACTTCATATTAAAACCTCAGGCAGTAAGATTGGATGCTCTAGTTCCTGGAGTCTTATTAAAAAGTCCATCCGCCTACAGTTGTTATGTGTTAGTTATGAAAATTGTGTTTAGTTCCGTAACCAAGATAAAGTTTCCAAACGAGCAGCTCATTTAAATAAGGGTTTTACATTTTCATGTGTGTCTATTTTGCTGAAGTTAACCTGGCCGTTGTGTCTCTCTCACTTTCCAGCCTTGCTGCTTTTCGAATCTCACGGAACGAGCATCATTCGCATCAAAGGGATACTTTCAAATCGTTACCTGATGATGGATCAGATTGGCGTACCAACAGCAGAGGTAAGAATATTTCCATTGCTGTACGCCAAAACGCGCTGTTGCTTCCATTTCGTGATGACTCGTAGAAGGTTGTAAGCACGTGTAACGGATATAAAGTCGACCTACATCTCAATAACCTAGCCACCCTGCAACAATATCGTTTTACCTGGTGTTTCGTTTTATGTAAGTCGCAATTTTAGGGCGGATAATTTCAAAGTATGAAAGACGCAGCAAGGGAACGTTGTTCTCACTGGATATAGACTTCATTTTTGCTGAAATGATATGGAAATGTCGTTTTTTGTTTCTTCTCTATTCATGCAATCTTTTAAAAGCAATGTATGTATGTATGCATGTACGTATGTATGTATGTATGTATGTATGTATGTATGTATGTATGTATGTATGTATGTATGTATGTA
>QQSS02162732.1:0-15465 GCA_003687565.2 Craspedacusta sowerbii | reverse complement strand
TATATTACAGGCAATGCCAAGTAGAATACTAACTACAGCATGTTTAATATGAACGTGGTTGCTTTAGAACCGATTCTAGTCCGAGTTTTTTACATAGCTGTATTAACAAGACAAGTTAGGTACGTTTAATAAGAATTTGTGTTGTAAAACCCCTGAGATACCAATAAACAATCGAACGCGTTTCTCCGACAGCATCTACTTGTTAGCGGGTATGAAGTTCCAAACCTGATTACAAAAGCTTTTAGATAGCTTGCAAGAAAATAAGTGATTTTAGCATGTATGTTCTTTCCTAAAAAATAATTGCATGTGCTTCCTAGCTGTAGCAGGATCTATGACGGAAAACTCTTGAACCTGTGTTAATAGTTTGCTTCATTCGAAAATTACAAAGTAGCACAACTTGTCTTTAGATACTGAAACAAAGAAAAGAAGATATAGAGAATGGAACTGTGACCGCTGCTCAGGAAAGAAACATTCTCTCTATTCTCCTGCGAGCTCGTGCGTCTGATGCCAGGATGACCGACAAGTTAATCGCAGCAAACATTTTCCTCTTTATTCTGGCTGGACATGAAACAACTGCCACGTGTTTGACCTGGCTGATGTACCTACTAGCTTTGGTATGGGTTATGGTTCTTATCTGGTTATCACTACATTGCTGTCTTATTTTTTAAATGCTTCCAAATTTATCACTGTTTCTCTATTCACTTGAGCGTCTAATATTTTCGTTGCTTGGTAGAATCCGCTGTGTCAGGAAAAAATAAGGGAAGAGATTCGCGAGCTTCTTCCAAATGGAGAAGATGTCAGCTATGAGAATGCCATGAAGATGCACTACATAGACAGTTGTGTCAAGGAGGCTCTGCGCATGTATCCACCAGTTGATACTCTGGGCCGCATTGCCAAGGAACCTGCACGTTTGGGTGACCATGCTGTATCCAAAGGAAAGGTAGTGAAAGTCTGGTTTCAGTTTCCTCACAAGGACGACACAATTTACCCGGACCCCGAGGATTTCAAACCAGAGCGGTGGCTTCAAAATCAAGGTTTGTTATAGCGATTGTAAATACTCGGTCACTGATTTCCATGCTACTGCTAGCAACGCTTATGCCTATACCCTACAATATGCTCTATTATCATTTTGTGTCTTTTAGCCGATGCGACACCGGGAGGGTTTCTCGCATTTGGCATGGGGCCGTACGAGTGCATCGGAAAGAAGTTCGCTATGCTAGAGATGAAGACCTTCTTGGTGTACTTGATGCGCAAATATCGACTTGATCCTGATCCAGACTTCAAGAACTTCCGCACCGAAATTGAAATAGTGGTCACTAGGAAAGTGCAGCCGTCTTTGTCCGTCAATCTTGTCCTACTGGACGAAGGGTAATTTTGCGGATTTTCAGGAATTGCGGTGTGAGATTTCGAACAATTTGAATAATAATTCTTGCATGCATATGTGCTGTGCATTGTCACAAGTTTAGAAGTTATACATTCATTTCAGTATTTGTAAAACGGTGCCCACTTTTGAATCCCATCCGTACTTATCCATGCCACGCCCTTTAGTAAGCTCTGGCATTGTGAGATATTTTTAATTGTGATATTGTGGAGTTGTTGATACCTACGTCAAGAATTTCTACCAGCAATTATTGACTCTTTTGTCGCCTACGCCAGGGCTCGTGATGACCGGACTTTTCTAAGGCATAAACTAGCTTGTTAACTGTATAAAATTGGACAATTGAGGTAGCTTCATCTCAAACTGTTACAATGCTATTAAGTTGTCTGTCAATTTCTATCTACTTAGACAAAAAACTTTTTTGGCACTGAGAAGCGCTAGTAATGTAAAAATTGATTTCGCCCAGCTAAAAATGCAAAATATGACTGGTAATTATACGTGAGTATAATTTAATTAATTAATATAATTTAATTAAATCTAAATTAGTAAATATAATTATACGTAGTTATACAAAAGAAAACAAATTGAAACGACCATCTTAAATATTCTACGCCTTTTCTGAATGAATCTTTCTACGGATCCTATAGGCACGACCAGTCCTCGAAAGCACATGGCATATTTTCTCCGTACAAGGGGTAGGGACGTTTTAATTTGGGATCTTACAAATTTCATCGCGATAAATACAAAACCTTTTGGTTCTCCGATGGACGGCAAGTTGGGGAGTATGCGCAAGGAACCGGCTCCGCAGTGAATATAGGATTGCTGGTCTTGCACATACAGAACATGCAGGTTGCAATAAAGAAGGTAAACCCGTGGCTTCAATCTAATTGCACCGGCTATTCCCGTTTTCAAACTCCAAACTTGCCTTCAAAAAATTTCTTCTAAAAAAAAAAAAAAAAAAAAAAAACGGACGTCTCGCTATTTTCGCTTGAGAATTACGCTTATTGCGGAAATTCTCGACGCTGCTCGCGTCAGTTATTTGCAGGCATTGATTGTTGTTTGTCTCTGCGTGACATAAAATTAACCTGTCCTCAGGCAGTTTTTAATGATTTAGATCGTTACAAAAACGCGGCGCTAATATGTACGGACCTACATAAATATTTACGGAGCTATATCAGAGTTAGTTCATCGTGACTGCCGGCCAAATCCTGAGCTAAAAGTTCGGACGGCCTCTATACAGCTACAAGATGGCTGCTTGCCTATGCAAAGGATAACTAAGGTTTCACAAACATAGCTTATTTGCAGGCTCAACAGAAAAACATTCAGGTTGCCGTGCGCCGACCTAGGACACATGCAAAATTAAATAATAAAACAATGAAGAGAGGCATGATTGCGGTATTTAAGTGATAACTTATTCTTACAAGCTATAGCTAGGACATTAGAAACTGGAATAGAGAGTGATGTTATGGGACGCTAGATTCAGCACAACAGACTAGCTAAGCGGCAAAAGAACGACGTTTAAGATAACATCGGAAGCTGTTTAAGTAGGTAACCGCAGGGTTTTAAAGAAAATTATTACTCGCAAAAAATTACTTCGAAGTATAGCCAGCATGCCGATGTCTAAAGGTTCGGAGGACACAAACTACTGTGATGAAATCACAGGTGGGTACTCATGCGCTCCGGCTCTATGCGCCATCGTGGCTGCGAGTGAAAACATCTGCCTTTTACTACACGCAGTTCTATCGTAGGATCTGATCGCTGTGCTATGAGGTCTTTTCACTGCTCTAGCAAAGCTGAAGAAAATTGCTACTCCAGAGGAAGGTAATTGAAGTTTGAGAGGATGTTACTCTCGACTAGAATTTTCCTGGCAAATTTTGGGAGGTCAACTTTCAGTCTGATTGTGCGTCTACATAGATTGTATCAGGTGTACAGCTACTTCAGTGGAGCTGGTCAATTGCAACTTCAATATAGTTGATTGATCCAATATCATGGATTGATCCAAAACCACGGATTGATCTTGCATCATGGATTGATCAAATATCATGGATCGATCTTATATCATGGATGATCCAATATCATGGATGGATCTAATATCATGGATTGACCCATGATAGGATGATATCTTCGCAACCTGGACATTAAACAAAACGGGCAAGGCGGACATGATTCTCGCATTTATACCACCTATTCTTGTAAATACCTATAGCACAACCTTCTTGAGTAACACGGGTGATCGTGTAAGTGGCGCAACATTCTCCTTAACTAGACTTCAACGTTTTTCTTTAGCAAGGCCGGACACTATCTGGCAAGTGCGGAGAGTGTATAAGATAATCGTATGATCTAAGTGTTGGAGCCTCCTTTTCATGATTAAGATCTATACAAGGGGCGATTAAAGGGAGAAATAGACTGCCTTTAGACAAACGAAGACTATGTAAGACCGAAGTGGCAGCATTCCCCGTGGCAGCGAATAAAGGAATTGTACATCCTAGAAACATTACCTATATTCTTCACATGCATTATGTGCCATTAATGTCCGGTTTCTAATAGTGGTCGATCGCTTCCCTTCTGAAAGGAATATTGAATAAAGCTATTGCATACGCGTCTTTGTTACGAATCTAGAAAGCGCCATGAAAATACAGAGCTAAGAATCGGTATAAGTTCTGTCTCTAAACTCTTCTTAAAGCAAACAAAGCCATTAATCAAACACAAACACAAACACGTGAAAATAAAGATTAAATGGTTGGCATAATAAATCCATACAGTATTAAACTCCTTTCTCAGATGTCATCAGCAATGCCAAATAATGACAAGTAGGACAGGAGGGCGGTGAGTTTGCCATGGACGTCTTCTTGCTGCAGCTGAACCTTCTGCAGCGGGATTTTTTAAGGCTGGTGGGGTGGTGATCAGTTCGAGTCTTGGAGCTGCTCACTGACATGCATTTTCATTTGAAAAAACAGCACTTTATTTACAGCGCAAACCAGTCCTAACTAACATGCAACTGTTACTCCAATATCTGCGCTCTGAACATGGACGATTACAAACTTATTTTCCAATCAGTGCCAAGACTAGCGCATGCGTAGTTGTTGCTCGATACAACAACAGGACAGGTCACCTACCTTGCCAGAATCTTGCTTTGACTTTCCATCTGTGATTCGGAGTAGCTATTTAAGTACTATTTTAATGTCGATAAATTGCCCTTCAGGATGTGGCGCGTATAGCGTCGGAGCATATACGATGTATTAATGTAATATGTGATCATGCGATACAATTATGTAAGGAATGCCGATACTTATCAAATATACATTATGATGAAACTAGAGTGCCATCACTCAGGTTAGGTAAACTTTGCCTCTGTTTGTTTATTTGTTTTGATTTTGCCATGTTCAGTCCTTTGGATGTTCAGGAAATATTTAGTAGCTGTTTTTCATTGACTTGCCCCAGTCGATCGCAAGGGCTTAGACTCAACCTCTTAATATTCTGGACATGAGACTGGCACGCAATTCCAGTGAATAAAGAAAGCTATTATTCTCATTGCTGTTTTGGTAAGATTGTCCAGCTCTTAATGCTTTTGGCCACAACTCTTAGAGCTGGATATTATCATACAGCAAAAGGTTTTGCTTGAACCTTGGATTACAATCGGGTGGATAGTTACTTTTATCTGAATGAGGAAGGTAAAACCGACTTCCGTCATTATATGGTTATGATATTTGATGTTTCAAAGACTTCGTCTTTCATTTGTTTTTGGAAGCCTTCTTTATTCTTATGGATGAGATGGGGCAGGTACAGCGTTTTGGTTTGGAAACCTGCAATGAGAAAATCTAGGAATCGAGCATATGCCTACGATTTTTTTGAAGGTTGACGGAAGCTGTTTGCTACACCTAAAAGAATAGACATCTTCCTCAGATGACACAATTGCCTTTTTCTTGCAATATGTTTTCAGCTCTTATCTTGATTTCATCTTAATTTACTTAGAGGGGCGGGTTAACTTTCCTGGATGTTCTTGGATGGGCGAGAGCAACTTCCCATGTCTAGCACGATTGCCTTGTTTTCTTTGGTTTTCTTGTTGCTTGCAAACTGTTTTTTAAAGTCCTAGAACTTCTTTTTTTGTCAATAAGCCATTTTCCGTGACATAAGTCGCTATGTAAATCACTGTGACAGTCCTTAAAGGTTTTTTGCTTAAGAGCTGCAGTACGTTTTCTCATGTTTTTGTAAGTTGTTTTCTTGGTTTGGGCAAGTAATTGAAAAGCGTCTCTCAATTCTAGATCTACTCGTGCTTGCCTTGCTGTTTCTGTCATACAAGATTTTAAAGTAGTCCTTTAAAATAAAGGCATGTCTTCGTGCATCTGTGTTCAAGATTTATTTTTTCTACCCAATCATCCTGAGACTGGTTGGCATTGCAAAGTCATGGTTGCCATGCATAGCACAACATTGAAGGAATATTCCATCGCCATTGAATTTTTAAAGTTTGCTTCGAATTTAATTCGATTTGTTGTGGGATCTCATACCAACGACAACAAGTTTTTGGTGGTGAAGAAGCTATTGTGAAGGCAGACGTTTTTGAAACTCTTGGGCTTAGTGTAATGCCAATATTTAAAGGGTCATTGGGAGCACCGTGACATGTAAATATACAACCATTTTTGAAGTGAGGAGTAATATTCGTAATGTCAGGTTTGTTTTGTGTCTCATGAAGTCAAGTTATTGATAAGCTTTATGTATTGGCATTGATAATAATTTTCTACCATAAGAAAGAGAATTTCATTCATTTGGTTATTATCTTGTAGAATGTGAAGTGAGAAAGCTCATCCTTCTTTGCAACACCAAATCATATAAGTTGAGCTGCTGTTTCCAAAGTTTTTTCTTACCTGGCAACTTTATCCACTCATTTGACTCGTGTAGTTTCAAGTCATTTTGTGGTCGTAATTATTTTGTACCTTTAGATGAAGACAATTCTAGTTCGTCTGCTCCAGAAATTCATCATTTTCAATGTTATTAGTTGAAACTATTGCAAATTATTTATATTTGTTGAAAATAATATTGTCTAGCGCATATGTATGTCTTGATTGTAACGTTTTGGCTTGGTTCTCTGTAGTATATGAGTTCTCGAATTATTGCTTCATGTTTATCTTGTAAATCACCATCCTTGCTTTCGGGTTTCAATGTGCTTCTGTGTGTTGTTTGTCTCAGCAGTCCGGAGCTTGTTTATAAACTTACTTTCTTATTAGTAGACAGATCATCAAATTGCATTGAGTTCTTGTTTTTGCTTTTTTTTATGGTATGTTCTGAGGGATGCAAGTCGAAGTGCGGGCGTGGAGGGTTGTGTTTGATATATCTTTTTAATTGAATTGTATTAAAATGGATGAGATACCATACTCCCGGCTTGAAAGAAAATCTTCTCTTAATTCAAGTGCAGAGGATGTACATTTTGTCTCTGGTGCTGATACGGAGAAGGAAAAGCTCAGGAATCTGATTGCTTTCTGGATTCTTGGACTATGCAATAACTTTTCCTATGTTGTCATGCTGAGTGCGGCTTTTGATATTCTCTCTCCAAAGCACCAGGAAAAGCATGAGTTGAACAAAGCTGTATTCCACTGCAATGCGCATTCCACTGGCGTGATTTTGCTGGCTGACATTTTGCCATCTGTTATTATTAACATGACAGCACCTTACTACATGCAATATATCAGTTACCCAGTTCGTGTTGCCTTTGTTGTGCTATGCAACATAGCAAGTTTTCTGCTGGTAGCATTGGCACCTCATGTGTGGGTTGCAGTTCTTGGTGTTGCGGCTGCCAGTGTAAGTTGTGGCTTTGGTGGAATCACGTTCCTGAGTTTGTCCTCTTACTATAAGAGAAGTGCCATCACGTCATGGGCATCTGGTACTGGAGCTGCAGGTGTTTGCGGTGCTCTAGCCTACGCAGGACTTACTAGTGCAGGTCTATCCCCTCGCGATTCTGTTTTATTGATGCTGGTCATCCCACTTTTACTTGCTGCCTCGTTCTGGATTATTCTGAAACTTCCGCCTGCGTTGCAGACGACTGGTCGTTCAGGTGTATATGTCGCTCAAAGCTTGTCTCTTAGGCAAAAGTTGCGGTTGCTGTTGCCACTGCTAAAATACATGGTGCCGTTATTTCTTGTTTATCTGGCTGAGTATACAATAAATCAAGGATTGTTTGAGCTTCTGCACTATAATATGTCATGGTTGAGTCAGCCTGCTCAGTATCGGTGGTTCCAAGTGGACTATCAAGTTGGTGTGTTTGTTTCTCGATCGTCTGCTAGTTTGTGGCGTATCCGATCAATAATTGTTCCGGCTCTTATGCAGTACGGCATTTTTCTGGTGCTGCTACTAGAGGTGATTTTCACCTACATGCCTTTTATATGGATAACATTGCTTGTTGTTTTCCTGGAAGGTCTGTGTGGTGGTGCTGTGTATGTGAATGCATTCCACAACATCAGTGAGGATGTACCTTCGAAAGTTCGAGAATTCTCCATGGGAGCTGCCGGAGTTGCAGACTCGTTCGGCATTGCGATTGCTGGGCTAATTTCCGTTCCTATACATACGGCTTTGTGTAAAATGAAGGTTGGTTAAGATAGCCTTATTAAATTATTCGGAGGTTTACATGTTAACCGGTGTCCCAGCTTGTTATTTTGAAACGAAAGATTGATTTATTTGAATACAATTTGTAAAATTCGCCAGAAACCGTGTGAGCGGCCAAGACGCATGTTTTTTTTACCAACGCTAAGCTTGAAACCTTAAGTAGGAGCTCTCTTCATCATTTACGATCTATTTAGCGGCTGCCTGTACTGTTAATTCACGCTGTGGTAGAAAATTTACCGTCCTTCCAAAACTTTGTGAGGGCTTACCAAGTTCAGCTTTTGGAGCATAACTTTTTATCTTGTTTATAAAGCACTGTTTGTTTATAATTTTCCGTGAGAATTACGTGCGTTTTTAATACCGCTTCCGTAGTTGCCTTGCTAAGATGTGGTGTTATGTAAATCTATTGCTGTTTCTAAATTGTTTTAGATGACAGGGGGCATGATAGTCTGGCAGAAAATTCGTGGCTCCATAAGTTATGCATGTCTATAGAAGAGTCTTTACGAGACTTTCATTCGCTCCTTCTCTTTTCGTAATTTCGTTTGGTGGTGTTTTATTTTTATGGCGGACTAATGTTCATATTTCGGATTTCTAGCTAAGTCGATCTCATTTATGATAAGCTAGTTTTTTAATTATCTTAGTTACACATCGTGTCGCTTATCAGCGTGAGCGTGCCCTATGCGAAAGTTCTTGCGCTGATTTGTTTTGTGCAAAGATCCTGCCTGGCCTGGAATGTTTTTGTGTAGTTGTGAGCTTCAAATGCGTCTCCATGAAACTGCCAAAAACCTGCTGTGAGCCCTGGCTTGTGAGCTCTGGCCAGCGCGTTTTCTTGTCAGAAGAATGTGAACGTTGACGCTGGAGTGGCGACGCAAGTGCATTGCAGGGGAACGGTAGGTGGTGCATTCAGGAAATTCCGGGCCCAATGAGATACCATTTTCGTAATTGAATCTGTAGATCTTAGGTAACCTTCCCTTCTATCTCTTAGTGTCATGGTTTTGACACATTTGACTTATTTGGTTTATTTTTTAGAATGTTGGGCGTAAAAGGAGAAAATGAAAAACTTCTAGGAGGTGACTTTAATTGTTGGTACTAAGCTGTAGCATGAAACGATACAGTGCGCGACGTACTACAACAGTGTTACTACACATGCTATTCATGTCAACGAATGCTCGTTTCATGTTGTCCTTGACTCAAATCATAACTGCCACTAACCTAGCTCTACTTGTGCTGCTTCTGCTGAAGCATTTTATGTGCTGAACGTGGTTTTCGAAATTTAATATGAACTAAGTAGACTAGATCATTAGTAAACATTGGAATACATGAAAACCTAGCGCCAGTTGGGCGAACCCGAAGCATCCACCTACCCGGGCACGGCCTACGTGATTTCGACGAAGCCAACCTGAACCTGCTGGTTCGCTTCGTTGTGCATACTAAGCACGACCGGGAATCGAACCGAAGTTGCCAGTTTTGCGCAGTTGTGCGAGTGTTTAGTGGTAGCTCACAACAGAACGACGAATGACTATGTTCTTCTAGCAGTTGTTTGTGTTAAAACGCACCAAAAAGTGAATTTGCATCCGCTCAGGGTATTCAAAGTTATCGTAAGTACAATAGCGCGAACATGTGTCTATGCCTAGTTTGTGAAAGTGAAGAAAAACTGTGGAGAGAACTATTGCTAGGGTGGTATAAAACGAGCATAAAAACTGCGCAGTATATCTTTCCATGCTACTGCCGAGTACCGTCAATGTCGCCTCCTACATGTCTTTCTTTTCCTCCTTTCAACCAGAACATTCTAAACAAATAACTAAACACACGTAGACATTCGTTAAGCCAGAACAAGACCAAGAAAATCAAGGCAAGTTGAGCGCCAAGGCAGTAAGCAAGTGACGCGCGGAGAAGATAACGCAGGAGAAGATGAACTTGACTAACTCTAACCTAGCTGGGCTAGTAGCTTCTCTTCACTGGTCTGTGCACTGACGACATAAAAATAATTGCCTATAAACTCAAGGACCAGAGGTAAAATTTCAAGCAAAAACTACCTAGTCTTACGAAACGTTTGGGCCGTGCAGGCATGAAGGAACGTTTCTAGTCATTGCTTCAGAAAGCCCTGCAGCAGCAATAGGAATAAGGAAGGTAGTAGGTAAAAAAGGTAGTTCATTAGGTAAAAAAGTGCTCGACCAAGCGTTGACGCTGATCAGTCTTACACGGACAGTGGATCAAATCTTCCTCAAATTCTGAGTCGATCTGCAACATAACATCGCCTGATGCCACCCAAGTACTTTACGACGAGTCACGTAACTGCTTTCCCAGTGAAGAATGTCAAATCTGCAAGAACTTAGCGCGAAGAACACATAATTGCTCATATTGCAGCATCCACAATAGTTTACTAGACGGACTTGGCAGTGCTGATGGGAACTCAGTGCACATTATAAATTAGGCCAAATGATAAGGCCCGAGTCCCTCCTGGTCTTCCAGTCGTATCAAAGCAAGCATCCCTTTTCATGCATCTGGAATACCGTATCTAGTTGCGTGACCACGACTGGGTAGTTGCAGATAAGAATAAACGAACCTTCAGTTTAAACCAGATTTGTTCTTAAGGATGGTCTTGTAAGCTATTTAGGAGCAAAAACAATATTCATCCGGACTGATCCGGACACAGTGGCATTGCTGTCACAGATTTTAATGCTTGGTTCATACGTCGCACTTCTGCCTCGTCGAACTCAAAAGTTTTATTCGCCGCTCCAGAACAGCGACGTTTGAATCAGTGCAGTGCGACAGCTTACTTACGTGCAATTATTTCGAGCTCGGCAGAGCTTGCCGATCTATTCGACTGTAGTGCGACAATTATATTCGACGTTTGAAACGGTGTTGCTCCTGAGTCGAATTTAGTGGAATTACATTCGACGCGGCAGGAGTGCGGCGTTTGAACAAAGCATTACTCATTAGTTTCTCACGACAGCTTCAAGGTGTTGCACGTACTTATGCTGGATCATTAAAAGGCCATCGCAATCATTGCCGTCGATAGAGGCCCCTACGAGAAACCACGCTATCCTGAACAGTGAATGCTCCTTACAAATTATTTACGGAGTACAATCTTGGTGGCTTGTTTCTTGCATTTCATGCACCTGGTCATAATGCTTAAAATGCAGAGAACGTTGCATGGCTCCATAGTCTCGTGATTTTTCTGGGCTTAGTTTTCCTCACGCTCATGATCTCACTTGGATTTCCGTTGTAGGACGACAGTTTTAGACCTGAAGAAGGCTGATTTTAAAAAGACCGGAGAGATACTTGTTGAGTTTTGGTGTCGGCTGTCATTGACGGCTTTAACTTACACGTACATTATTTAAAACCACCCAGCACGGTCACCATACCTTCAGCTGCTTCATAAAATGATGTTGGAAACATGTGCGGCAGTCGCTTAAGCTCTCGCAGGTTGTAAGATGCAATGATATAACCTGCTGCGGACGAACCAACTTCAATGAAGTAGTTGCCAATCTCTTCATCCCAGTACCGATACCTTCCGCCAAAGATGAAGGCAGTGTGGCTGCAGCTATCGAGAGTGGCAGTTGTGCATACGGGTCGCTGTTCCAGAGTCTTGCTGAGTGGTCTGGGACCTCCTCGCAGTTTTAACAGCATGCCTGTTGACTTGCACTGTCCATTTGTGGTTAGCAAATCCACACGAGAATTTGTTCGCGTGCAAAGTAGTTTCCAACGCAGGCGGCCGTCAAAGGGCATGTAGCTATTCATCATCACCCGTTCGTCTCTGACTAAGTGAGAAGAGCCAGCTGAGAAGCTCGGTATTCAGACTGACGCAGCAGGTAACACCCCTACTGCAGATGTCACATTATTCCCAATTTGTTTGAACGGCTATACTCTGACTTTCAACTGATTGAGGAAATGGTTATTAAATGCAGAGTTTCGTTTGACACCGCCATGATCACGTACTTAGTGCTATAAAAGTTCCGGTTTTCAGTGTTACTTGTCGCTAATCTGTGTGTTGTGGTTCAATATCTGCTCTGTTTGTTATTGTCTTAAAGTAAATTTAAAAAAATTGCCAGTAATTTACATCAATTATCGTGTTTTCTTTAAATTCTTGTTGTGTCTTTGAATTAGTATTTTCTCCTTGTGTAATTGAGTTTTGCTTCTCAAGATATAGTCCAGTCTTTCTATAACTTAATATGAGCGTAACTGTATTAGCGCGTAGAATGTTTGCTTCCCCATCAAGATCATTGGCTTAAGTTTCATACCTCACGTTCTGGTGTAGAGAATTTTGAATTCGATAGTAATGTTGAATGTCTAACCACATCACATGTGACGTATCACATGTAAAAGTGCCACCACTCATGTTACGACAAGATTCCACACAACCTACATACCCAACCTTACCTCCTAAAGCAGGCTTTCTCAACCATAGAGCATCGAGAGCCTCGCGTTGGTCCGCAAGCAGTTTCTAGAACTGCAACCTTTCGACCGCGAGGGCAGAAACACAGTAGCATACCTTAAAGCTACCATTTACTCCTCAATCTGTGATTGATCATGCCGACATGCTGTAATGTCAATTTGGCTTCGGCTGCACGCCAGGTTACTTAAATTGATTGCCTTGAATAGATTTTTTTTATGTTATAGAAAATTTCAAAGGCTTGAGGATTGTTCGACCTTGTTAAGGAAAGGGTTAGAGTTAGGATAAGGATTAGTATTATGGTTAGCGTTTCGGTTTGGGTTACAGTCAGACTTAGGAAACAAATAAATAAATAAGAAAGAAATAAATATCATGCGAGTCAAAGCTTCTCCATCAGTGAGGACTGCAGACCGGTCGCCATCTTGTCAGCATAACTGCCGCGAGATTACGTCACATCAGGCCAATCACAGTGAACACCTTACTGAGGAGTAAACGGTAGATTCATACCCTCCAAGCGTCCCTCGGATAATAGTAAAATAAAATTCCGCAGTCTTGCCGTGTTACTTACTATATAGCTAATCAGAATAGGCTACACGCTGCTGTGGATTGGAAAAGCTGGGCCGTGCAGAATAGACCTCTTAACTGATTGGTCTTGCACTCGGCTGCGCTAATTCATTTCTTTACGCTCAGATCATTACTCATCGGTGGACCCCGAACCCCTGGCAAGATTCAACATTGAGCTTTTCAGTCGGATTGCGCTTCGAAAGATTTCACTGCAACACCGATCTTTGACTTCGGCAAATATTTCTTCTAGTCGCTCGCAAAGGACACCAATAGCACGGCATTTTTATTATTATTATTACTAACAAAAAAAAAGATCTGCTAAGAGTGAGCTTCGATCGAACTTAAATTTGCAGAATCTAACCTCAGGCTACCACTTTGTTTCAGATTGTTGTGCCTTCGCTTGAAACTGGCGGTCCCTGCTGCAGCGACAGCTGGCCTCATGCATGTTCGCCAGTGAAGATCTACGCATGAAATCTTCTGGATCGGTTAAACGAGCTTCTCTTTCTTGAGCTACTGCCACCCGAGAAGGAAACTCTTCATTTCCCAGCAATGACCACCAGCGAGTTTCGTCACAGCGTTCGACTAACTAAGTTCCTAGTGGGTACTCTTGTTGCTACTGTGATTCATAAACGACTTGCAACAATTCCGAGGTATTTCTACCTTTCTGCTCTACTGCTGGTTTTAGATCATGAACTTCTTTCACGTAACGAAACTAAATTATGCTTGAGTAATGGTGAGAGGCATCCTCGATGACATTAGCCCAGGCTAGGAGGATGTCGCTCCCTCATTAATGCATGATAAGTTCCATTGTCGGAGCCATACTTTTAGTTTATAAGATCAGCGTTATTAACTCGTCTTTCTTATCTTTAATCTTCACTTCCTATACTAAAAGTGTGTTATTATTGTTTTATGGTGCATTTAAAGAGGAAAAAAGATTTCTTGTTGCTTTTGTTGTTGCTGTTGTTGTTGTTGTTGTTGTTGTTGTTGTTACTCTAAGCCTCCTTGGAAAGAAAAACAATATCGTTATCCGCATGAGGTGTTAGACATAAATCTTCATGCACGCGCCTTGTGCATGAAGGTAACCATCTTGCGCGCAACCATCTTGTGTTACTCTTCGATCAAAGACACTCTTAGATAATATATTTACAACTAATATAGAATAAGGTTCGACAAGCGGGATCTTGACTGAACAGATATTGGATCATGTTCTCCGATTCAGTATTCTTAGCGATTATCGTCTAGCAAAGACGGCAGATAAGATTCTTGAGTTTGGTTGATCATCTAAAAATTTTTGAGTCGAAGAATGCCTGGAAAAAGTTGCATAAAGTCGGACTTCGGAAGCGCCACTGACTACCTTTTTATAATAGCTGATATTCTTGGCAAAATTGCTCCAGTACATCGCTCAACCCATAAACAATTAGACCTGCAAAAAAAGCACTGGATTACTCGCGGTTTGCTTAAACCAATGTCAAAAAAGGAGATTTAATCAACAGAAGATTATTGAAATCGAATGATCATGATCTTAAGGAAGATACGCTTACACTTTAGTAGTCGTGCGTTAACGAAGACGCAAATAGCTAAACTTGTTGACATAATCAAAATAAACAGACTGCTTTCAATGCGCGACTAGTACAATGGCAAATGACCGATGTTCAAATGTCCCTTAGGTCTCCAAGAACAACGAAGGCAATATTAGTAAGCTCCATCTGATAAAGCCTACACAGATTTTTGCGTTCATAGATCCTTAAAGATTATTGGTCCTAATATTCTCAACAGCCTTCTTCTTCTTTGTCTTCATCGCCATATCACTGAACAGCTTCAACTGCACATCACTGACCTAGCTCTTGTCTTCTCATGCTTACTTCTTGTGGAGTTTTTCTTTTTTTTTTTTTTTTTTTTGCGAGACGGATCGCACACGCCCACTTCTCTCCTCGCTAGCTATTTCACTAGCTCAGGCAACTCTGTTGGGCTCATGGAAACTTGCTCGCCGTCTAGTTAGCGTTTCATTACCAAGTGCACTGCCACGCCCTCACAACCAGTGAGCTAGATCACATACTTTACTGGCGCCGATCAATCGCAGACGAAAACCATATCATAAGACACGGCTTATTAAACTTGGTTTAATGTCAGAAGCTGGACCTTCAACCTGATTGACTTAACAGCCTCATTGACTTGAAAATAAACCCTCTCAAAAGCCGAATTGATTTAAAAATAGACCTTATATTAGTCTATTTGTAAGTCGCAGTCATGAAACAGCAACATGGTCTCCTCACTGAAAAATTCTTGGACTTAGTGTTGCAACGGACTCGCGATGTTGCGGCAGGTTATACCATCAGATGTCTTGACTCATGCTTGTTGAAAACTGTAGCTACATTGGGACGATTTTATATTGTAGCTTTATATATATATATATATATATGACATTTGGGAGTACAGCTGATTTGACTAAAAAGCTGATAAGTTAAAATGTCCCTAGCATTTCATGGTATATAAATACTAGTACGAACGAAGCTACAATATAAAATCTTCCCAATGT
>QQSS02162621.1:0-15467 GCA_003687565.2 Craspedacusta sowerbii | reverse complement strand
TATATATATACAACAAGGTAAACCGCGTCACGCTGGAGTCGGCTTCGAAATCAGGAACTCCTTGATCCCCCTGCTGGAGGAAGGTCCAAAGAGGATCAGCCCTCGTTTTATGACCGCAAAATTAAAGCTTGGCCATGATCGCTCGGCTGCATTTATTAGTGCATACGCTCCAACTCTTGATTCCTAAATTTGATTCCTTGAGAACTTGTTTGTTGCCTTCAGATATCAGCTTACTATCTTAGCGGCACTTTAAAGGATGCTTTTACTACTCCATTTTTTATTGTTTCACTACTTTTAGCGACATGGCTTTGAGGAGTAGAAAATATTTTCGTAGCACTGATGTCAAAGAAGCATCTAAAGAAGCATCTAAAAAGATTACTGATGATGGTCGACTACCAACTGTTAATTTGTTCATAGTAGTTGCTGTGGTTTCAGTAGCGGGCATGTTCGGCTGCAATTTGCTTTATAGTTTATGGAAAACATCACGAGTATACACACCTTTTCCTGGTTCTAAAGTAGTAGATGTTACTCGGGATGATGAACAAGTTAATGAAATGTTGTGGGGAACTTACAGGTAATTTTCGTATGAAGGTTTGTTTTTTACTTCAGAAAGGGACGATTTTGTTTTTGTATAGGATTAAAATTCTTTGTTTGCGAGGTTCACATTTATTTTCTGAACAATTGTGCCAGAATACTTAGAGGGAGTTTTATGTGCTTTTCATTCGAGTGCCGTTCTTCTAATAACCTTTATATGCCTTACTTGAGCTTACTGCTTTTCGTTCCTTTGATATTTCTTGGATTGTGAATTTGATTTTTTTAGTGGCCATCGCCATCGTTTATGTTGGTGCTAATGTCGTACGATTTTTCTTGAAAATCGCAAGTTCCCTCACACTAGACTGCCTACATGCTGTAGATATGACTAGATAATCTCAGAATGAGAAAATTTAAGCGATTTAAATATGAATAATTACCTTTCAGGGCTTACAATTTCTTGCCATGTCATCCTCTGGATCCGTTAGGCTGCGTACAAATTTTTGATATACATTGTCAATTTTGCATAAGATTGCTGTGCTTAGCGGCCTCGTAGTTGTGCTCCAATGTTCACATTAAGTGCCCAATAAAGTTTGATCATTCTGCATCTCTGTCTTCTATCTTTTCATGACCATTTATTTTGCTGGTGGAGTGAACTTAAATTGCCCCATTAATGCCGAAAACGATTTTGAATGTGTTGTATTAATTTAATGCAATTATTTTAATTCCTCCCCACGTTCAATTTTCAGAATAAAAACAACTTGTTCACCATCTTTATTTGCGACTACCATAAAGTAAATAATATATTGAACTAAATCACAGCATGCCGCACTGTTTAAAAACACTGTTAAAAACACAGTTGATTATCTTCTATTATTGATTGCCAAAACTTGTTTTCAAAAGTGAAACTCATTGGTTTATATTCTAATAATTCTAAAGAATGGTACTGTTAATTGAGTTCAGTTTATCAAAAACTCTGATAACTTAATGAGAAGCAACCATTCATTTCGTCTGCGCAGCGTACTTCAAAGTGCGTTGAAGGGATTTGACACGACATTTGGGGGCCCTGGGATAGCCTTCATGACTTGCCTGAGTTTCTTCTAGATTCGCCTACTATGTAGATTTCCTGCAGTTTAGGAGTATACACAGAATCGGTATGAGATAGTAGCCTTTAGGTATTGAGTGTTTGTATTTAGCAGGTCTCCTGTCCAGCATGTTGATCTAAGACCTGCTTAGGAATTAATATGGCTCTCTCTCTCTAAATTAAGCTTTGATCGCCTTTCCGATATTTGCAATATAGCAACGGCATCATTTGGTCTTATTTTGGGCCTGTTGAGATTGCCAATCTACTGATGACGTTTCTACTGGCGAACGAACGAGGCTTTTCAAAACGTAATTTATTAGGAAGGTGCGTTAAATGGAGCCAGTACGTGACTCTGGTTGCATTAAGTCCTGATAAGTGCACCTCAGCTCATCTCAGCTTTTTACCATTTTAATATCGAAAAAAAAAGAATTTTTTATGTGGCTATGTAGTGCTGGTCGCATTGTGCGAGCTAGGCCTCCTGCAATTTTCCAGACTTGAGAATGGAATGATAGCAGCTCTTCTCCACGCAACGGAAACTATAGCAGCACCTGCGATTGAGGATTTGTATTTGTGACTGCTTCTCTGAGGTGTCGGAATATCTCGTGCGAGATGCCGTCTGCACCTTCTGTCCGCCACACTATCGCTCGGCTGAGCAGTTCGCCGTAAGAAAAACTGAACTTGATATGCTTCAGTGTGTGTCGCCGTCCTCCTTGTCGTCGTGGTTGGTCTAGCGCTTATTTTTGTCAGCGTCACCTTCGTCTTTAAACAGAGTGTTAACCGGAGTCTGTTAACGCGTGCCCGATGTCATAGTTTTGATAGTATCCATGACGCTGGCATAGGTTTCATCGAGAACAATTTCTATAGGGCTTCTTAATCGGATCACTGGGGTGCAAATCTTCAGTTTTGGTGACTGGCGCCACTCCTTGGTCGCATGCACAGAGGCATCCCAGTCCATCAAACAGCTCGTTGCCGATGTTAGAACGTTTGATCTGGCCCCGAATCACCTTGTGTTCCCCGATGAATGTGGATGCGTCTCCTTCACCCGCCATGACAAAGCTGCGGTTGAGCTGTAATTTCTCGGTAGCCCTTGTCTGGTTGGTGGCCATCGCAGCTGCCGGGTCCGTTACCATACCATACCATACCATACCATGCCGTGATTCGGCAGCAGATATTTCAGAATGGTCTTTTATTTTCATGTGTCACCGTTGTCTTGATGCGTTGAACGTCGACTTCATGCACTTGTTTGGTTGTATGGTTCAGTTTTGTCTCCGAAAGCACGTGGCATATGTTCGTCCAACATCTTTTGTCAGTTAATAAGACTTTCCACAAACTTCAAGGATGTCATAGAAGCAGAACGTATAAATGTATGTGAACTTTAACCTCTGCTGCCGGTCATATCAATTTACGGATAAATGTCCTGTCTTGTCCTGCAAATGCTCTATTGCTAAGGGGATCGCGTAGAAGATCCAAGGTATACTGCAATCCTACTCTCTTTATCCATTTGCCCTTAACACCCGTACTCCATGGTGAATGGTGTACCAAAAGCATGACAAAAGAATGGTAACATTCCAACGCAAAGATTTGGCATGTCTTGTCGTCCGTAAGTAGATGTGATAATATTTGCGTGGAAGGTTAATAAGAAATTTTCATTCAATTCGCCATCAAATTCATTGATGTAACGGTATGGCACCCGTACTGCAGGCAGCAGGCAATGAAGCTTTCAGTTATTTATACGAGCTTCGTGGGCGATCTACTGCGAGTTCCAAGCGAGCGGGCACTGATTTGCAACGAACCAGCTCTTGGCAATACCTGGGAAACTTCTCTGACACCATAGATTGATCTGGTGGGATAGATTAGGCTATGGTGCTGAAACTTGGTGTTAATTTCATAATTTCCCGCACACACCGCGTATTTGCTGTCTGTGGCAATCAATTTGGAGAAGAAGCTTCCTGTTCAGGAGAACAGTTTCAATTTAGGAAGCCTCGTGGCCTGGACTTGCGTCATAGGTGGGTGGTGTGTTGCATGTGTGTAAGAAATGTGTTCTCTATAAGGAATCTGTAGCACGACTATTTAAGGAATGGATTGGCAGAGGTAGAAGGTAAAGCTAAGATCTCTTGTTTTATTAACCGTTGTCTTCTTAAAAGAAGGTGGTTTGAATTGTACCAGGACACTAGTAACGTGAAGGAGCAAGCATCTAAGAAGCCAAGCTTTGCCAAGGACCCATGTGTTTATTTTTCTCGAATTGAAGTTAAAATTGGGTATTGTATTGTTAAAAGTCAGAAATCTCTTATCCTGGTAGCACTTACAACTTCAGGTATAGAGTGCCTGCATGTCCTGTCTGTTCAAGCCACTTGCGGCTGACGGCTTAGAGAAACAGCATTATTTAGGAGCAAATACTCGAGCTATAACGTTCATTTCTTTAAACCTTCTCAATGAAGAGCATTTAAGAATAGTTTCTTTCACGGTAAACGCCTTAAACCTTCGCTTAACGCCCCGATCAACCACCTGACTTCATTTTTATCTGTACAGATTATGTTTCTTCCTGCTTTCTATTTAACTTGTTATCTCATGTTTTTTTTACGATCTATGTTCCTTACTAAGTGCGAATATACTACAAATTTTATTTTAATTTTAGGTAATATGTGGCCTTCGACCACTTGCTTCATTGTCCATTTTCGCTTTATACTTGTCAAAACGTTACGCTGTTGCTGTTGTAATAGTTTATGCACTTTCTGCAACGCACTGCTATTGTCAGCTTTTATCCATACGATGGCTACATTATGAAACTGAGACCCTACTTTGAATTTTGATTGTAGCTCTATGTTTCAGGTCTCACTTGTATTTTGGTACCAGAACAAGAACCCCGGAGTCGCTTCTTTTTGGTTTCTTATGGTTTGCACAATATCCGCAAGACGGGCAGCTGAAAATAAGGTAAAACGTTACTCAGTATACTTCTCCGAAAATCCATCGGTTTGCCGGCGAATTTCGGTTGTAAAACTTATAGAAGAGAGGTGCAATGTGCATTGTGGTGTGATGTTTATTGGAGAGCACGTGACGAGCAGGTGTTGCAAGAAAGGTTTTTTTTTATTTATTTGGCTATTGAGGATTAGGTGTGCTCATTTTGGCGATGTTTATTAACTCGTTACAATGTGAGTTTTCGTGTTTCAGATACACGTGTGAGCAAGGTGACGGTTTAGCCCGATACGGCTGGTTAGCTCATGATGGCCGTCGTTTTGGCACGCAAGAGATTGTTGACGACGATTTTGTGCTAACTACGGACTTCTTAAAGAGAGCAAGCAAAGTTCATGGTGGCGATTGGTCTGCGAGATTCAAAGGAAAAGCGCGTTTCCGGAAGGTCCGCATGCAAGCGTTTGTTTTGTGTTGTGTATTTTTCTGTTCTATTTCCGCAGTGATTTCTCATGTTCTCTTGTTGGATACTTTGCTCCTTTTTTGTTCACTTAAAGTTCTTTTTTATTTGTTCTTTATGGCCCTTGTCCTCGCGATTGTTCATATTTACTGAATCTCATGAATAGCCTTTGGCTGCAAATGGCATTCGAAGTTACGTTGCTGCTCTTTGCTATACAGCAGGCGTGTTGATTAAAGCATTGCTTTTAAATTTGAATCAGACTCTAAAGCTTGCACTCCCTGGTTTTTCCTTTCTCCAATCAGCCGCACATTGGGAGTGGTTTGTTGCCTCAAGTCTGGATTCCGAATCTTTTCTAAGTGTTGCCGTCCAAGTTTTACGCTCTGTTCATGGAGCCGTAGTGACCTAATTCACACTAGATGAAACTGGGTACTTTAGTTAGGTTTTCTACGAAACAAGTGTTGCTTTTAAGGCTAAAACTACTTCTCGCGTTTTTGCTCTCTGTTTAGGATACTTACCAAGCAGTTTCTTTGATGTTTGCAGTTAGCAATGAAGGACCTGGAAAGCTTCATAGAATTGTGCAAAATGGCCGCTTGCATGAGATCCACGGGCGGAATCCTGTTCTTGGCGAATTTCGCATCACGTTTTTGAATCCTGCTGGACGTGTTAAGCATACTTCATACCTGTCATCGTACGTCAGCGACATCTACGATGCAAAAAAAAATATTATCGATAAACTCCGCTACGTGCAAGGAAAGGGAAGGCAAAATTCAGATATGATTTTGGGTTTGCCCGGGGATGTTCCAATTGAAAATGGAAGCAATCCGAATTTCTTTGTTCATCAGGTTACCCTCGAATTGCCCTTTCTTATGGACGTCACGTTTGAGTCCGTTGTTGATGTGCCTCTGCCAAGCTTGTCTGGTGACGCATTTGTGGCCGGTCTTAGGCAGGCGAGGGAGGTGTTTGATGCGAAGTTTGAGCTCGTCTTTCAGCTGAAACGTAAAGGATTCTCCGATGAGCATATTGCGTTTGCAAAGGCTGCCCTTAGTAACATGATAGGAGGCATTGGGTACTTCTACGGGCAATCAATTATATCTTCGCCAGACCTGAAGGAACCTGTCTTGTTCTGGCCATCTGCTTTGTATACCGGTGTGCCCTCAAGGTCGTTCTTCCCGCGGGGCTTCCTATGGGATGAAGGGTTTCACCAGCTGTTGATTCACAAGTGGGATCCTGCTATAACGCGTGATGTCATCGCGCATTGGTTAGATTTGTTGAATTACCAAGGTTGGATACCAAGAGAACAGATTCTTGGTGTGGAAGCGCGTAGGAAGGTTCCAGAAGAGTTTGTAGTTCAGCACAGTGTTAATGCTAATCCTCCGACGTTTTTCCTTACTTTGCGATCACTGATTGAATGGGAGCGTTCTCATGACGGCCAGGTCTTGGCGACGACAAAGAATTACCTTAAAGCTATTTTTCCTCGCCTAAAAAAATGGTTTGACTGGTATAATACGACTCAGGTGGGACTTGAACCTGGCACCTACCGTTGGCACGGTCGGGATGGTCAGACAGATCGTGAACTAAATCCAAAGACGTTGACCTCGGGTCTGGACGACTATCCACGAGCGTCTCATCCCTCTGAAGTCGAGCGGCATGTTGATTTGCGATGCTGGATTGCATTGGCATCCGGAGTTCTTGCTGATATTGCCGAGAGTGTCGGGGAAAATCCAGACTCCTATAAGGCCACGTCCTACTATCTTTCAAACAACGTTCTGCTGGATGAGTTGCATTGGTCTGAGCGTTTGAACGCATACGCTGACTATGGAAACCACACAAGGCACGTCTCGTTGGAGTGGCTGCCAGTTCTTGCTCAACCGAACTCGAAGAAGAAGCTTGTTCGTGTCCTTCGATCACGTCAACCTCCTAGTGTCACTTTCGTTGACGCTTTCGGTTACGTCAGTTTGTTTCCTTTCTTAACGAAAATCTTGGACGTGGCTTCCCCAAAGCTAGGTATTATTCTTGATGACCTTCGCGACCCAGAGAAGTTGTGGACCGAGTTCGGCTTGCGATCCTTATCGAAGTCTGCGCCGCTGTACAACAAGTACAACACTGAACATGATAAACCTTACTGGCGCGGGCCGATCTGGATCAACATCAATTACTTAGCAGTAAATGCTCTTCGCTTTTACGCCACCATCGAAGGTCCGTTTAAAGTCAAGGCGGGAAAAACGTACGCGGAGCTTAAAGCCGCGCTTGTGAACAATATGTTTCAGCAGTATGAGAAGACGGGCTTTATTTATGAACAGTATGACGACGTCACTGGGAAGGGTCAGGGTTGCTATCCATTCACCGGCTGGTCGTCTTTGATTGCGCTTATCATGGCTGACCTGTAAGCATGCTTAGTGCTAGTTACTTTCGATGTAGCCACTCGTCGATGCTGCTTTTAAATTTGTGTTTGTGGAGGCATTGTATTTCGCATGTTGACGACTGCTGTTGTCTAGGTTGATCGTTCATGCTGGTTGTGACGCTACTCTCCTTAAAGATTAGCAAACTACGGCAGCAGTCATAAGGGGTACCGAGTGAAGCGAATTTATTTTTTGAATTTTAGATCTTGTTTGTCAGACAATCTTCGATTAATAAACGTGTCCTCGGGTGTCTGCGGTCTATCAGCTTCAGCGGTTGCTTTCTCGGCGTCGTAATGTTATATAAGTCATTACTTGTCCCCGTTGCCTTATTTTTCGATCGTTGCCAAATTGCGCGACTGTGCACCATTATGCTATTGTTCATTCGTAAATAAGAATGCGCTCGTTATCAATGGTGCTTCAATGTGGAGGTTATCGTTTACGACTTCCACTTGGATTCATTAACATTTCCTCAGATGCAGCTTAAGGTTCCACCAGACCGGTGGCTCTCTGTCTCTGTTTGAGCAAGGGGAGGTTAGTGTGCCCAGTTGAGTCTGCTTGTAAGTTTCTATTGTTCGATTGCAAATCTTTACGTTTAACTTGGGTACTTAGTCTTGGTTGTATTATAGTTCCAGCTAGCTTGAAAGCTTTCCAGCTTGATGCGGAATCAAGTGGAGTAGGCTGAAAGAAGCGGAGTACCGTTGCGCAGGCTACCATGTAGATGCCGCCGTTTCGCAGGATGGTGCGGCGAGTCGCTCTTTACCTGCTTCTTGCGTGCTTTGCTTTCATTATCTGGAGACAGCTCTTGTCCGGACATTCTTGGTTGGGGAAATCTGTAGAGCGAAGACATGTTGATCATAAATGGGGGCCTCATCAGTTGGGACTGGTTGTGCCCTATCGTAATCGCTTCGAAGAACTAAGGGAGTTTGTACCGTTCATGCATAAATATCTGGACAAGAAAAAAATAAATCGAAAAATTTTAGTAATAAACCAAGTTGACAACCACAGGTAGTTATGAGCTGCTCTTGCAGATCTTAATCCGACTTTTTTTGTGCTTCGTCTTATCTGCCGTGTCGCTAAAAATGTACTTAAATATGGCATATGGACAGGCGCTGTGAAATCCTAAAGCACTCGTTGTATTTAACTGAGAGATGCTCGCTTTTGCGCTCTGTGAAATGCTTGGTTGGCGAAAACTTAGTGCGCTAAACGTTTTTGCAAGGTTATTTTTACACTACTCCTGCTTGTTTCACGTTGCTTTATATCCTTTTGCTTTAGGTTCAATAGGGCTTCTCTTATCAATGTTGGATTTTTCGCGGCTGTGAACGACTCTTGCGACTACATCGTCATGCACGACGTGGATTTGCTACCGGTGAACGAGGATCTGAACTACGGCTATCCAGATGTCGGACCTTTCCACGTTGCGGCTCCGAACTTGCACCCGAAGTACCACTACGAAAAATTTGTTGGCGGAATCCTCATTCTTTCCGTCAAGCAGTTTGAAGAGGTGATTCACCGGTTTTCATATCTTCCTCTGGAAGCTGGAGACCTTGACCTATCTTGTCTAATCGATGGCGATTATCTTCCATTTTTACTTGTTTATATTTACATGAAAGAGTTCATGCGCTGAGATTAAAAGCTCATTAAATAATTTAGGTTGTGTGATTATCTTGATTGTGAACTGTTGTGCGCTTACACTTCATCGATGTTAGGCTGGGCGCTCCGCCATCTTTCTTTGATTTAAGACTAGAAAGTCTTCACTTCGTTTGCGATTGATTTACATTTTTGTCGATTTTAAGATTTTCAACCACAGGTAGATATGAGCTGCTCTGGTAGATCTTAATCCGACAGATTTTTTGTGCTTCTTCTTATCTGCCGTGTCGTAAAAAATTTACTTGAATATGTCATATGGACAGGCGCTGTGAAATCCTAAGGCACTCTTTTTTAGTTCGCTCATTTACTGTTTGTGTTGCTGAAAGGGTGCAGGATTGAAGCGTTTTTTAAGCTTCCGTTTCTACCCTTTCAGTTGAATGGCATGTCGAACAAATTCTGGGGCTGGGGACGTGAAGACGACGAGTTTTATATGAGGATTGTTGATGCTGGATTCAAAGTGAGTGTCTCACATTTCTCATCGAAGTTTCCTTTTCTCACTAGGACCGTATAATGCTTGGTGGTATTCATATGTTGAATTCATCGGCTTCTTTACGCGAAGGAAGGGTGTTCCCCTGCCCTCCTTCTGGCGCATGCTGATACACTACGGCAATGCAAGATTTTAGTTTTGTTCTTCTTTAAGATAATTCGGCATGGCGAGGAGATAAGGACCGGGTACGACACGTTTCGACATATCCATGGCCCGGACAGACCTCGCGACTATAAAACACTTCCAGGTCAACGTAAGGTTAGTAACTATTCCTCCATAGATTGCGGTTAATTAGATTTAGGCATGTAAGATGCGGTTAACTCGGTCACATTTGCATATGCGGATCTCGAATATCTGTTATAGGAATATCTTTTTTTTTCTATGTGTCTTACTGCATTAGACTGGCATGCTCATTCTTATAGGCGAAGTTTGAGCGTGATCAAATGACTGGTCTGTCTACATTGCAGTACAGTGTGGTTCGTCGTCAAGAACTCACCGTCGATCGGTATCCGTTCACCGTCATAGATGTCATGCTGCACTGTGACCATGATGAGACTCCATGGTGTGACTTGCCTAAGCAGAAATCTTCCGATTCGTAAGAAGTCACTTCGGACGTTCACTGCTGGTTTGTTTTGTATCTGCACTAGCGTAATTTCGGTGGCCTGTGGTTATTCTTTCTTTATTTGTCCTTGTGTGTGGTTATTGAGCCTGACTAAAGTTTTTTTTCTGCACACTTCGGAAGACCGTCTAATGGCATTCGACTTTCCAAAGTGCCGCGACCTGCCGCTGACCAATCTGCGTCATACGTTTTAAAATATTGTTACTGTTTATGCTTTTGTTGGTACGTAGAGCTGATTCTCAGGATGCTACAATTGTTTGAGAAATCTTTTTTTAAAAATTTGCGAACGTGAGCGTGTGTCGGACAGACGTTTTGGTCGACATTATGGGCGATGTTTATTTATAAGAGGAAAATAATCACTCACTTTCTGCTCTTTCACCCTGGACTCATTTCAACGCAGGATGTATTTATGTGATCGAGGACAGAGGGGAAGAAACTTATGAGAATTATTTATTTATTAGCCAGCCGTCTAGATAAACAAATTTGTTTTTAAGGATTCTAAGACGAATTTTATGCAATTTGTTTGCTGGTCGTTGATTGGCCGCGGAAGTTAAACAAATTTTTTTTTCGGCTTGTGTGGCTGATCATTCGAATTTAATGTTACCAAAAGTTTTCTCACCGGGCCTGTTATTATGCTTTCTCGGAATGATGGTCCTGCCATTTGGAAGCAAGAAAACGTAATCTTTTCAAGCGAAAACATTCGCGTGAAACGTCATGTTTTCGTACGGTAATCCTGCTTCTTTGACCTGTGTTGAATTGGCTCGCGACTGGTTGATGTTTACCAGTCGAACTCGACCCGCTAATTCGACCCGCGAGGTGAGCGTTTATAAAATTGATGTGCTTTTCATACAAGCCTGCAAGTGACGTGAACTTCAAATACTACCTGCTATTCATAAAGCTACCGCCAATGTGTAGTCTGCATTCAACATCATCAAAAGCGCTGACGAGCGTGGTTTCCATGCCCGCTCAAGTATGTTTGCAAATGAGCAGGGCGATGAACTATCAAGTTTTTCGATTGAACTTAAGTACCCTGTCTGCGATTTGATCGACTTCTCCAAACATTTGAACAAGGGCCCAGTTGTGACAAGAGAGAGCGTTCATTTCCGCTTTGCGTTGTCATGCTCCTGTTTGTTTGCGTAACCCTGTTCTTCTGCCGTCATGACCACCTGTGGCATTTGCCTAATAAAAACCAGGCGATGATTGATATTGGCGAACACGAGACGTAGTTGCAAAAGCTGTACGAAACTTATAAAACAATTGCAGCTTGTTAGTTCGTCAGAAATTACAGCCTGTTTGAGCGACAAGGAGAGCGTTGTCTTGAATCTCCTGGCACGAGAAAACCGTTCTGATTTTGTGTGCTTGCGAGGGAAAATGATTGAGCTCCGATACTTCCAGGTTTTCCTCATTGCTCTGGCTTCAGCAATCGGTCATTCGCAAGTTTTACCTGTTGCTCACGGAGTGCAGATGAGGTTGACTTCTAAAGGAATGGAATATGGTAAGTATGATTATTTCCTTTAATATGGTAAGTATGATTATTTCCTTTAATGCGCTGAATGAATGCCGCGCATTGAAAGCTATGACATGCAGACTTCCAACCGCAAATCCTCCAGCCTTCACGTGTGAATCTAAGATCTCGTTGATAACATATTTACTAATAATATCAAGTACGAGTCTGTTAGTAGAAATTTAACATGCCAAGTATCGGATCACTTGTTTCAATTCACTATATTCTGAGAATGCTGCTTAAACGAGATCAGACCTTACTTGTTAAATTTGGACAATCGCGCAGAAACTTCAGCCAGGCTGAGTTCGTGGAAGAAGTTGCAAAAATTGATTGGAACTGCCTAGTTGTTGGGCTTTTAAGTGTTGATTATCTGGTGACCTGCTGTATTGACCAAATCAGACTCGCTTGTCGAAAAGAAAAGAAAATCTACAACAGAAGCCCTGGAGAAGAACTGGTCCATCTCTATAAAAATACCACATCTTGATTGTACTTTTTTTGAGACCAAGCCAGACACTTCACTTTCGCAAATTCTTTCAGGAAAACAGTACCAATATCAAGAAAACGTTAGAAGGCATAAAATAAATCATCCAACTATCAAGAAGACAAAGCAGCGCTATACCAGGAACACTTGAACATGCGGGGTCTGTTGCATCTAAGCGTAAGGATATAAGCAGTGCTTTTAATAAGTGCTTTCGTCTATTGGCAAGTCACTTAATAGCACGATCCCAATCCTACACGTGCCTTGAAACATTATTCGGAAGTGCATCTATTCAAAGTATGTTTATTTCTGAAAAAAACTGCCACTGCCATCAAAAGCAAATGGCCTACACAGTATACCTTCTCGACTCCTAAAAATAGCCTGCAAAGAAATTTCATAAACATTGTCATGCATTATTAACCAGTCATTTGCCCAGTCACGTTTTCTATCATTTTTAAAAATAACTGAAGTAATTTCAGTTCATAAATCTGGAGCCACCGACTCTTTTTCGAATTACCGCCGTATCTTGTTACTATCCAACCTCGGCAAGATCCTTGAAAGGGCCATACATTATAGACTTAATTCATACTTCAATAGTTTCCTTGTATTTTATGATCGTCAGTTTGATTTTTGGAAAACTTTCTACGAATCATTGTCTCTTGTGCTTAGTTGAAGTAATTAAGTATAATATAGATGGAAATGACTTGTGGAGTTTTTATAAATACAAAAGGCCTTCGACACGGTCAATCACAATATAGCCTTACAAACAAGAACACTACGCCATTAGGTATGGCTTACATATCCGCTTTTCTTCTTTCCTCTCCACCTGCAAACAGTAAGTTACAATGGATTCTGAAAGTTCTCTGTCCTAGATATGGAATATGGGGTCCCGAAAGGATCTGTGCTCGTACCATTACTCTTCTTAGTCTATATAAGCGATCTGCGTCACTATTTCACGAATTCGCTATCGCACCATTTCGCCGACGACACAAGCATCTTGCTGACTCATTCGTTGTTAAAAGTTATGCGTACATCTTTAAGTAATGATCTCAATAATTTCTATGACTGGTTGTGTGCAAATCGCCTCTCTTTGAATTCAAAGAAAACAGACCTAGTTGTATTAAGGCCTCCGAACAGAAAGACCAACCTTACAATTAAAGTCGGTGGCAGGAAACCAATCTCTTTAAACAATGTGAGTATTTGGGAGTATACTAGATGCATCACTGACTTGCAGGCCACAGATTGCTGAACTCTCAAAGAAGCTCACAAGAGTAGTTGCTATCCTTATGAAAGTGAGACCCTATGTACCGTTCAACACACTTAAAGATCTTTATTACTCACTGTTCCAATGCTATTATCTCATGAATGCCTACCGTGGGGCTTTGCAAGCAAAACTGACCTGAAAAGGTTCAGTTGTTTGCAAAATCTCAAATACTTAAACTAGATGATTTGATAGATCTTAACAGGCACATGCTTATGCATGATTGAAAAGATGGAAAACTGCCTTTGTCTTTAAACTCATTTTTCTCAGTAAAGGTGTTTCGCAAGAGAACAAGACAAGATTTACATTGAAGGCTTTGCATTCCTGAGACCCGTACTGGAAAATACGGCAAGCGATCTTTGAGATTTGCTCCAATACTACTATTGATGCACAAATTTACTTAACAGTCAGCTAGTTACAGTTCAAACGATAACTTCTGTTTTTTACTACATATTTGATCAGCTTGTCTTTGTGTTGCTGGCGTAAGGACTATCAAGTAGACATAAATTTACAATGAAAACCTCCCGTCTGCTTGACCCACATTGGCAACAATGCACAAAACTTTTTGTAGTGATATTTTTATATTTAGAGTACTTAGATTATAATTATAGACGACTATACGAAGTACTTCCATACTTCCCACGAAGTATGAGGGAGAGGGGTGGCTCTTCACTTTCGATTAGCTCATGCTACGAAGAGTCCTCCTTCCCGTTTAGCGAAACATCTTTATTCAACACATTTCTATACTTGTCTTTGTGTAAATAAAATTTAAAAAATATAGAAAGCATTTGCAATTCCATCCTTTCATTTAAGTGCATCTTGCTCGCGCTGCTATTCTTCTGATGCACGATGGGAAAATAAACAGTTTTTAAAAACAAAAAGCCTTTAGCTGTATATTCATTCGATTCGTAAGGATTCTATTCAGAGCGCGCATGTAGACGTGCTGAAACGTATTCTACTTGATAGTCTCTTTATTTCATCAAATCACAAGGCGAGACGCTTGTATGTTCAGTGATTAGCAAGGTATTTATGCATCGGGTAGGTACGAGCAATGTAAGCGTGAGGTCGTCGTACCTATTCATAGGGTAAATGTGATGCCATGTGCGGGCTTATTACTAGAAGGCTTAGTGAACAACAGAGAAAATATAGCCGAGTTTTTGGTTGTGCTATGACGAGTATCTGGGAAAGCCCTGTGCAAGCGAACATACCTTAAGTATAGAATTAGAATGCTGAATGGATCCGTATTGCCTATATTAACTTCACGAATAACAAGCTACAACATGAGGGCGATGCTAGTTGTTCATTGATCAACCGTAGTGATCGATGAAAACAGGACAGTCGTAGACAAAACTATTTTAAAGCAACCAAAAGATTGTCTCCAACTGGGCTCATTCAAAAAAATTTGCAGGATAATTCCACATAAGACAATTTATCGTTTTGAGAGCACTTCTTTGTTTGCTTCGGCAAACCAAATGATCTCTTGACGATGCACGTCAATTATGGTCTAGCTAATGCGAAAAACTAAGTTTTGCAGCACGTTCAACAACATTGCGTAGTTCCAGAAGAGAATCAGATGAAACAGAGTAACAGCAGCGCTTGTCAATAGTTTAAATGGTTTAGGCAAAATGCATCAGTGGCACTTTGGCTGATTCTTCTTGTAAAAATCCGGTAATAAGAACGATAGAGGGCAAGACATCTACTTAAAAATATATTAAGTCCGTCCAACTTCAATAGAATTAACCATCACCACAAGCAGATTGAACTTTACTTTGCTTCATTGAGCAATAAATTTTCGCTCGTTTTAGCCGTGCAAGTTGGGATTAAGATTATGGAAAGTGACCTGAAAAGAGAAGTTATCAATGAAAAGGGTCGGGATGGTGATATTTCTTATGAGCTTCAGAAGTAAGAATGATGAATTTCATCGAGTGTTTATAAAAATTATGCAAGTTGCATGCTTGTAGCAAACTTAGTTTGTTGTGTACTTAGCTATGCTTTGAAATGTGAATTTGATGATATGCATATGCAACATTTGTATACATATAAATATACATACATATACATTCATTATATATGTATATGTACATATATAT
>QQSS02162510.1:0-15469 GCA_003687565.2 Craspedacusta sowerbii | reverse complement strand
TATATATATATATATATATATATATTATTTTGTAATTATATGATGTAATTATAATGTAATTATATATTGTTTAAAATGTAATATGTTGATAATAAATAATGTATTAATATGTTGTATATATATAATAATATAGTTATATAATATTACTAATAACATAGCTATATATAAATAATATAGTTTTATGTAAAATATGTTGATAATAAATGTTGACAATGATAATAAAATGTATATATTGATTAAAATGTAATTATATATTATTTTATAATAATATACATATATTGATTTCTGAGCAAACTTCAAGTTTTTTAATTATAAATTACACGCAATCAAAAAACAATCAAGAATTATGACAATCAAGACAGTCAAAAGAAACGGTTCTTGGTAAGAAATGAGGAATATATTTGCTCCAAGAATAAATTGTATCCTGTCGCAAGAAAATCCTATAAACATGTACTATCACTGCACTTTTTTTGCTTTCCCTGTAGGTCGAATCGCCGTAGCCGCGCCGGAGTACTTTTGCCCCGACAGCCGATTGATGTAGTAAAGCGCAACGAGCGAAAATATCAAGCTATAAGAAAGGCATATAAATCATTGCTTTTGTTTAATATCGCACTGCCCTATTTAGAAGTACAAAAGCAAATATGTATTCCAAACATCTCCTTTTAGCCAAGACATAATAAACACTTTCATCAAAATTTCTAAGCTTCCATTACCGATGGATAAAAGAACAAAAATAAGGTAAACCAAGTCAAATACACAACAGCCACAAGAACAGAATAACGGCATTACCTACCAAACAGTGACACATACTCGGTGCACGAGACCACATGCAAAAAGCGCAGCAAAAAGGCATATAACAACTAGGAAGGAAGTGAAAGTCAAGTGCAAGCAAACTATAAAACTAAAGCAAGTTACCTTGCAGCAGTTACAACAATACCAGAGCGAAGAGAACATATGCAGGAAAATACACACCACACAATCGCGCATATATGTTATGTATGCTCAGCCAAGCATATTTACTTTGCAAACTAACGGAAATCCATGCACACAGAAATTTAGAACCGAAAGAATAACTGTCAAAAGTAATGGGGTGATTGACAAACTTTTAGTATCCGTACGACTAACACATGTAGGCGATGGAACAAGCAACAATGCCTATACGTGTTACGCCACTTAATGGAACAAAAAACTGACATAGAGAATTAAGCTAAAGCTTTATACACACAGCGACCTACCTTCAGGGAATAACTTTGACTGGAAGCCCTTCCCAAAAGCAACATTTTCTAGGTTATTGATGGCCTAACTGTGTCAAGCAGAAATATTAAAATTAAGCATCTAAATATTTAATTTAAATTCAACCTCACCGACAAGGTAAAATGAAGATTCTGAGCCCAGATTGAATAAATTAGAATTTTAGAAGAGAAAGAGGTGGTTAAAAAAAACATATACAGAAAAGATACAGTCAGGGCAAATATAAAGAGGGTTTATCCAAGAAATCCCCCAAGAATAGTCATAGCTTGAGATGCTCCAAGCTGCGTCTTGAAGAGCTGCATGCCAGCAAAGGTTAGTATTAGAAGCATGGATGAAATCACACACGACACCGCTGTTGGAAGGGCTGCAAAATAGATATATGCTTTTGGATACTAAAAGCCTCAGGAAAACAACACATGAGCAAATATTGCAAACCTGACCTTCAAAGGCACTTTAAATGTTTCCATAACATGAAATCTAGCTTTTCAATTTTTTTTACAACTTTATTAAACAGTAATAAATCCAGAGCTAACAACAATATTTTTTCAAGACATGAGGAAAGTTACAAATATAAACCATAAGAAGCACTTATAGACATTAATCTATAGCACAGTATGAGTTGCTTTCCAAAATGGATGAAAAAAAAAGTACTGCAAGAGGAAATTCTATCAAATTAGCCTGAGACTACTTTAGGGACGATATGATGTATGTATGAATGTAAAAGAGGTTGTGTGAGCTTGAAGGATTGTGTATGTCAATGGAGGGATAAGTGTGACAGAATTCCTGGAAAATGGTACAGATCACTTAGCATCAAATCTTATATATGTATCGTCCTGTTCGCAAATATTCCGGATTAAGCTCAGCCTTAGTCAGGAGAGAAGAATAAATGCGGTGCAGCTTACGTAGGGCATTCCATGAGGTAGCACATTGAAACATTCTAGATAGCTTAACAAATCGAGTTGATTGCAGACAGTGTATAGACAAGAAGACAAAATGTCTCAAGTGTAATGGTCGCACCTATCACTTTAAGTCAGCGAGGCTATTTTAAAATATCCTATTTTCTAAATACTAATTGTCCATATTCCCAAGATCTATGATCAATTTTTTAAAAATGATTAACAGAATTAGCTTCACATTGCAAGTTCCCGTCGTCTGCAAAATTATGGATGCCATCGTAGAGATAACATTGATGTGCAGCATTATGTAAAAATGAAACAAAGGATGCGCAAAACAGAACCCTGCAAAACTTTACACATTGACGGGGCAATAGAAAAAGAGAGGTAGAGCATGGCAAAAACTCTGTCCCTTCAGTAAATAGGACTAACCACTAGTGTGGGATGCTTCGTACTCTGCAAGGGTTTAATTTGTGCACAAGAAAGTTGTGCTTAACCATATCTAAGGCCTTTTGGAGGTCCATAAACAGATTACGCCCCAGCACGTTGTTTTCAAAAACTATTCTCATTTTTTGTGATGGTAATGAGAGCATGGTTAGCCCAGTGGGTATGTCAGAACCCACATTGGTTATGAAAGGTGTTGCCGTCAATTAAGTAGTGGTGCAGTCTTGCATCAACAATCTTCTTGAATGTTTTGACTAAGTTTGACAACAAAGAAATTTGCCTGTAGTTATGAAGTAGTACGCATGAGTTACATTTGGGATTAACACCGGCACATTTCAGGTCTTCTGGAAAGACTAAAAGATTCCACATTGTTCAAGGCAATAGGTGTTTTTCATTTGGTCCAACCAAGATAGAGCTCTCTAGAAATTCAAATTGCCTCAGACGCGGAGTCCACATCTGCTGGTTTTTAGTCACGGAAGTACTGTCTGGATCCAGTATAGCAATCCGGTTGTATAGAACACATAAAATAAACTACTTGAAGGATTGCTTTATTGGAAGTCATAATTTTACGAACCATACTATTCATAAAGGTCAGTCCAAAGCCTCCCCAAATGCAATTGACAATCTGGGTTCACTTCTCACTCAAAAATTAGAACATTAAGCCGCTGCATAGACATACAACCCATTTGAAAATGACCTTCAGGTCCTCACTCACTCAATTGAAATTGGTTTACCTAACCAGAGTTGCATATACAAATAATTAGTTTTGGTAGGGTGCCTATGGCAGGCTTCCAACTTGTATGGCCAAGGCAATAACAGTAGGTGTTAATTAAGTCTATATGCATGAATTGCTATGAGCAATCATCATTCGCTCCATTTTACGGAAAATGATATTGTCTTCTTTCAGAAGATCAAAAGTAAGGTCTCCTACAATTAAAATCTTTGTTTTCTATGTGGATTTTTCTCCAGTGTAGTTTCAAATAATAAGAGCTAAAATCTTCTTTGTCCATGCATGGATGACGATAGCTAGCTCCAATAACATTACAGAAGTTTCTTTTAATTGTTTTGATATATACTGATCTAATTATCTAGATTTCCAAATAATTAGAGGTTTATAGTTAACTGATTTAGATATAAAGAGGACATGTTTCTTAATAGTGGATCAGACATAGGTACAGACGTTTGCTGTAATTCAGTTTTGTTTTGGTGATCGTTTAATTGGTTTGTGCGTTTTGTGAATAAGAACGATTTAACTTCAATATTTTTCTCATTTGGAAACTCTTCAGAGGTTAGGTTTTTGCACATGGAATAATTTGACCGACACAGGCATATCAGCTGGGCGTTCCATCATTTATACTAGACAAGGAAAAAAGAAACCAATAAGTTTGAAATCCTTACCCATTCTCCACTAGACCTAAGAGAAGCAGACAGTACGGGGGACAAATATGGCCGGAAATCTTACGGAACGATGAGGTGGCTTCAGCACGGTCGAAGTTGAATGACAAACTTAGTCTTCAATTGGCAGAAGCTTGGAGCAGCAAGGCTTGATGGGAACCATACCAAGATGATTCAAGATTTCAATCTCGTTTAAAGAAAGTATTATACCGATCTTTTAGCGACCTGGTTTAGTAAAGAAGACCTCCCCTGTAAAGCTTATCTTTCCATGTCGATCTCTCCTCTTAGATGGTGAACGGAGAAATTTTTTGACAGGTCTGTACAGGAAGTGACCAACTAAGGTAAATCGTCTCTTCTCTATTGCCGAGAGAGTGGTTTTGACGGAACTTCTAAATGGGTAACTTAGTGGCTTTGTTTCAAGCCGAGCCTAATTCCATTATGGTCCAGAGACTGAATCCTGTTAGAAAAATAATCCTAGATTTCTAAAATGCGAAGGAAGCAGAAACTAGCAGGCGTAAACAGACAAACCGAGCAAGATTCAAGACTCAAGACTCAAAATTCATTTTATTTTTACCCATAAAGATAAGATATATTAGCAAAAGAGATTTCTAAAAATGACAGATATCTATATGGGAGGGAGAGCTCCTCGTAGCAATGCTAATCGGAATTGAGGAGCTAACCCAGACTTTCTTGCTAAACGTATTATAGACAGAAACAAACGAATAATAAGAACAACTCGTGCATATAATATCCGTGTTCATATAAAATCAGCATACAATGGAAATTTTTAGATTAACGCGAAGATTGAATTGGTTAAATGTGGGCCATGCAGGTGGTAATCCCTTTGTACTTTGGTATGGTGGTACGTTGTTTCAATAGTAATGGTTCTCTGACGCTCGTAAAGCAAAAGCAAGCATACAAAATTACTGGGATGTCGGTTAGTATTTTGCAGTAAGAAACGTGTGTATATGTTGCTTGAATTGTTTTTTGCTGATTTTGAGGTCTATGTTCATGTTAGTCAGATCTTTAAACAAGTGAGAGCCGATAAACCTCATTGTGCTACTCCGGTAATTCACAGTCCGAGCTATTCGCGAGTTGATCATTGTTTTGTTGTTATTTCTTGTAGATCTTCGTTTTTCTTACTAAGTAAAGAGCATTTTCAGAGGCTGTGGTAGTTCTCCCTGGATCCACTCATGCATCAATAAATATCTGTTTAGAGTGATCAGGTCTCGTTATTATAAGTATATTTAGATCTCTGAAGAGTGCCGTTGTTGGTTCGCGGAACTCAAAAAAATTTATAGCTCGAATGGCTCGTTTTGTATGCAGGCTAAGCGATTAAGATCTTGTCCCTTGGCAAAACCCCAAACAAGGCATCCGTACGACAAATGGCTTTGAAATAGACTAAAGTAAATGTTTCTAAGTGTTTTAATATCGACGAAGTGACGGATTTTCGACATTATTCCAACGCCTTTGTTTAATTTTTTTTTTTTGAGAGTTCTGCGATATGGGGTTTCCAGCTCAATGAAGAATCAAGCAAGACGCCTAGGTAATTCACTTTATTAGCTAAGAATGTTCTCGAGTTTCCGAATGTAACTGCTAGTCTAAAGTCGGTCTTTTTATTTGCTGGTTTGACAAGAATCATTTCGGTCTTTGGCATTCAATGATAGCGATTGGCGCAAATCCAATCGAAGATATGTGACAGTTCAAGAGATAATAAATTTCGGATGCATTTTAACAAAGACTGGCTCAGTAATATGTTAGTATCGTCTGCAAAGTGTTGCGCAACGGAATTAGTGAGGCAGTTGCTAAAATCATTTATGTAAATTAAGAATAGCAAAGGACCAAGGACAGATCCTTACGGGACTCCATATGCGATTTCTGTCGGATCAGAATTTATCTCTTCGATTTCCACGAACTGTTCGCTTATCGTAAGGTATGAGTAAAACCAGTCACTTACAGCAGCTTTCATCCCATAATGACTGTTTTTGCAGAAAGATATTATGATGGACCGTATCATAAGCTTTTTGATGGTCGATAAATATTCCACAAGAAAAATTACGTATGTCAAGACTAGCTTTAATTTTCTCAACGAAATTGATTAGAGCGTGGCTTGCTGAGTGCTTTTCACGGAAGCCAAATTGCATATTATTAATAATATTAAATTTATCAAGATATGAGTACTGCCTATCATACATAGCTTTTTCAAATATTTTGCTTACGTTGGAGAGAAGCGAGATAGGGCGATAGTTACTGCAGGTGTCAGTGGGACCACTCTTATAGATTGGAATCACCTTCGAAATCTTTAGACATTGTGGAAAGCATGCGCTGTTAAATGACTGGTTAATTATGTGAGAAAGAGGGTGTGAAAGAACGTGTCTGGCTAATTTAAGAAGTCGCGTAGGTACACTAGCCGGGCCGCACGCTTTTGTTGTATCCAGAGTGTTAATGGTGAAGGATACTTCGTCATCTGTTGTCTGCGTTAGGAACATACTCTGGCACGAATTATCTCTCAGATAATACTTCAAATCAAGCTTAAAATTCGGTATTTTGCTATCGAGGGTCGCTCGAAAAAATGAGAAATACTTATTAAAGGCAGTGGCGACATCTGCAGGTTCGTTCTGAATGTTTTTCATTTAATTTCACACGGTAGGGAGTAAACTTAGTTTTCTTAGAAAGCATTTTGCTTTTTCGCAACAGTAACACTATAAGATTACGGTGCTTCTTGCAGAGGGCGTGCATTTGAATTTTTAATTCATATTCCTTCTCTGCTAGGAATTTTTTATATATTTTATCTCTTTCATGTATCGATTTCAGTATTCCGCGCATGGAACTGAGATCATGCTTGAAGTCCAAATTATCCTGCACTTCTACAGGGCTACCGATAACTGTTTTTCTGGGGTTTCATTTTGTTGTTAATGGATGCCATTAGCAATTGAACCAAGGAATTTGTAATTTTTGACCATTTTATTGTGTTCGCGACCAATATTCACAGGGCTGCCTGAAAATTAGATTGAAAAATCTTGGCTTCTCTAGAGTTTGTCTTTTTACAATACTTGACCATCATTGTAGTTCAGGTCGTTTGGACATTGTTCACTCCGCCATAACCTTGTTAACAGAAGTGTCATGAAGCCAAAGTATTTTTTTTATTTTCACATGACGCAGTCAATAATGGCTACAAGCAGGTAAATGATCAAAGCATCTCCATGAAGTGCACCCATTTTATACTTGAATTTGATGGACTGAAGTTCAAGCAACGGCTGGCCGGCTTAGTCATCGTACAAAATTTGATTACCGGAGCGGCTGGGTATGGAATGTCAAGTCATCTAACAGTTGCAAGCATCATATTCCTAAAAATTGATCAAGTTTTCATCCTGAAATCACGATGCATAGAAAAAACAGAAAACGTCCTCACGAGAGACCCATTTGGAACGTGGAAGCTTATATGATTCTTTTCGGCTGCAGCTTTTACCTCCATTTCCAATAGTCTAATTTAGATGTAATAATTTGTCTATCTACCATTGATTAAACAAATCCTTCCTGTGGCAGTAAGCGCATGTGTTCGAAATAACATTTTTTATGTGGGATTGATGGACTCATTTAAGATTTCATTGAATATTTCATCCCATGAAGTTTTCATTCGAAAGCTTTGTAGCTGCCTTTCTTGTGCACTGCTTAAGATGGCTTGGATCTTTTAAGGACACAATTGCCTTTACCAGCCACCACCAGAGGTTTTAGTGTAGCCTACTCCACAGGCTCCAGTGAATAGAAACTGTTGACTCATCTCACCTATAAAGATCTACATGTAAAAAAGCCCAATACTGTAGAAATCTTGAACATGAATAAGAAAAAAACCATCTACATATGAGACTTCAGTTTGTCCAAGCATGTGGCCATGTGCTGACCCAAGGACCACTGGAAGCTTAACCAGGAGTAGGATTAGCAGCATCCATATGGGACTGAACACGTATATCTTTTGTCTCCTATGTTGCGGTATCCGAGTATGGCCCCTGCCCCGGGCCACGCAAAAGGGTTCGTGTCTGTTCGAGTAAAAAGTGTTAATAGAACACAGTCAGGACTAAGACCAGTGCAATTCAAGTTGAATTTGCACACTGAAGCATGAACTGCAGGCTAGATGGTTGGGTAGCGGTCAGAGAATGGTTGCAAGATATTGGAAACCACTACCTGTAATAGTCCTGAATTTACTAGAACATTTTTTGCTAAAACAAAAACCCCACTAGGAATGAATATAAAAGCATTCCTTACAACAATTCCCATCTAAAGTCCGACGTTACTGACAAAAACTGATCTTCTCTATATGCATTAGTAGGCTTTGTGAAATTTTTGTAGATATAAATTTAAAAAAAGAAAGGCGTTTATGGGATACGCGGAGCACACATGGCCAGCAGCAATGAAAGATCAGATCCTAATCCCCTCGCTCCTTTCTGGGGTAGGGAGCCGAGACAAGACTCAAATGCTGGATAGCAGCGGAGTCTCTCGAGCTATGGAAGAAAGCAACATGGACTCTCGCACAAACAAGGACGATACTGTTCCTGAAATTTCCTTTTGCCACTAGAAGGTAGTCGTAAGGGAGTGGTTAGTATAGAAGAAAGAAATGAACTGCGCCAGCAAATGGCGGAAACAGAAGAGCTAATAGAAAGTTTACACCAAGACAGACGTCAAGAAACAAGCGATAGTCTTTGGTGGTGTGAAATAGCATTTTTGAGAGAAAAAATTAAGAGTCTGCTGTCTCATCTCAACTAAAAAGATATCCTGCTTGCTCGACGCACCCATTAAACAGAGCCAAAAGAGGGACATCATATCGAGAACGGCACTAGAGTTTTTGAATTCCCAAGGCGAATTGCTAAACTTCAAGCCGTTCTGAACCAAGCTGAGCCGGTTAGCACTTCCAACCGCTTTCAATCTACATGGACGGATTTGCCTTCATCTAGGGCACGCATGATGTCACTGACTACGATATCCAACCGGGGACGAGAACGGGGATGTCTGATCGTACAAAGAAAAAACAAACCAGGTCTGTAATCGACGGCTTTCCATAGCAGAATGTCACCGTTTAAAAGCGCAAGATCGTACCCGGAAATGCAATTTACATTGAGATCGTGCGGATGGATAAGCGCGTATGCATATTTAGCGACTCAATAGCTTAGGGCATTAGGAAGAAAAAATTTAGCTCACTCTTAAAAAATCACAAGGCAACTTTATACGATTTTCCCGGGGCGACTGCAAACCAACTTGCATACCACATGAAGCCATACATCACTGAAGAAACCCCTGATGTGGTCATCATACATGTTCGAACGACGTAACAAGAACGTCGAAATCGCAACAAAGCCGGCACCAAATTGCAAACGACATCATAGGCGTTGGGGAAATTTGCAAACGGGTTAATGATGTCATGCTGTCCAGCGTAACGTGCAGATGAAACTTCTCACTGAGTAAGAAATCTGACGAAATTAACTCAATTCTCAAGGCAATGTGCAAGGAGCGAGGTTTTGTGATTTATAGACAACTCCAACACAGACGTGGCTCATCTGTGGAGTGACGGCCTGCATCTGCTTGAATCTGGCAAAGCTATAATGGCCAATAATTTGATCTCCCATTTAAACTACTTCTAAACCATTTAACATAAACTACTTCTCTTCAGGCGTGGCGTCAGAAAATTTGTTGCCTGACGATCAAAATGCAGTTCTTAGGGGTTCTTGTCACTAAAATAACTTTTCTATTGTCGTTTTCTTGCGTTATGTTTTATCCTGCCTGACACTCTTACATCTATGTATATTGAGCTTTGACTGCAGTAGGCGCAATCCTGATTCTGATTTCGATGAATGCATTAATACGGAGATAACTTCGGGCCTTGCTAACACCATTTGGAATGTTCCCTCAGTTGATAGTTTGTCGGGAAACGATGGTGAACATGATGACGTAACAAATCTTAGAAAAATTTACGCATTTCATATCCCTCGAACCCCATGATTGGATATCTGAATATAAATAGTCTTAGAAACAAATTGGTTGATCTATGACAAAATATGAATGAAACCCTAGCCGATGTTTTAGCTATCAGCGAAACATAATTTGACAATAGAATCCCTTCGGCTCAATTTGCCGTGAGTGATTATTATGGACCGGGGGCGTATTTCACGAGATGCAAGTGGTAAAATGTTTCTAAAAACTCGGCAATCTTCGAGTCCTAGCGCTCAAACTAAAAGGCAATAAGTTGATTAGTATGAATTTGACAAAGATTTGCGGACAATACTACACAGCTCTCAAGCTCTAGAAAGGTAGAGTAATCATGCAGTGACAAAAATCTCAATTACTATTTCATAATTGGCTCCTCATACAAAACAAAATGCTGCAAAGAATATTTAACATGCGCATTTTCCACATAGCCGTAAGATTTAATCGCCTCTTATCATAGTTCATTTTTCGCAGCTATGACTAGTACCATTATTTGTTGAAAATCTGAATCAGTTTTCTAAAACTCAAAGCACAGTGGTTCTAGAGACTATATTAAACAATTGGGTTATCGGATAAGAGATGAAAAAAAATGGTAATTTCCATAACTTAAGGTCTTGCATGGCACTTTAAGAACTTACCGTATAAGTTATGATGATAATGGCAGCATTCTTAAGAGTGTGTAGAGTTTGAATTGCAAACAAAGCAGAAGCAGACTTTAGCAGTTTGAGAATACCCAAACACATTAGATAATATGCAAAAGTGCTCCATATTCCTGCAAACATACCTAAAATATACCAAATTCCAAAAGTTAACTCAATATCAAGTTCAAATTCATGACAGGATGGTCAAATTTATGCTAACCACTTTTGAAATCCACTAATGTGCTGGGGTATTTCAGAGCTACCAGCATTTCAAATCAACAGGCGAAGGAAATGAGTTTGTAAGGCAGGGTCTGCAGGGTTTCACAACCACGGTCAACCAACACAACCATTTTCAGGACAATGACACTGCTCTGAAATAGTTGAAGCACACAATAGAGACCAATGGTGCATGTTGTGAACCTAAACCAAGGTATCATTGTTAATTGTTAGGTTAAAATTACAAATAAACTAGCCTCTGCAAAGTATGTCAACTCTCAACTATTAGGCTTGAAATATCACCACATGTATTTTTAGTCTCCCCCCTATCCATGAGCAGAAATGATTTTCTAGTAAACTTGCTCAATGTGCAGGCATTTGTCTTCAGAATCCAAGCTTTAGCAGCACAGCTGTAGATAGAGTCAACAGACTGGTAGACAGCAGCTGCACTCCTTCTGCCAAATGGATCTGCAGGTTTCATGTGCAGTGGCATTGGAATCGATGTAGTGATGCAGTACCATCCCAAAACATTTTGAGGTTTGCGAAGGCTATGCTAAATGAATGAAGTACCATAGCGCTCTGCATGGGGCATCTGCAATGCCAGTTGTCCCTCATTGCCAATTTAAGTTCGATATTCCTTTCATATTGTCATTTCAGGCTGGTTGAGAAAAAAACGATTAGCTAGAACAGAAAGGAACAAACATTTAGCACTAACACTATCTGATTGCAGCACAAGCAGGGGCTATTCCTATCGGTGTCTCATTGCACTTTAGTCAAGATGAAAAGTGTTCAAAAGATGTACTTCAACAACAGAAATAAATAATGGTGCTGTCAGTTGCATGACAGATGTCTCTTCCTCACCAAAGAGTGCTGCTTTGTTAGTTCCATGGGCCTCAAGCACTTTAGCAATGGTTACGGAACACAAACATGGCGTAATAAATGCATGCAACGGGTCATTACACTCGTGACAGCCACAAGGATAAGCCAAGTGGGAAAAATGCAACTGTTGCTTGAGCAAACTACAACTAGGTAGCTAGGCTTTGAAACCACAGCACCTGAGGGATGAATGGTCCTCTGCCTGCAGATTTGACATGAGGACATGTCAACAACGACGCAGGCAACCTTCAAAAGACGTCATTTCAACACAGGTAGCACATTTAATCCACTCGATCTCCTTGTGTAGTATGTAGTAGTAAACATGGAAAAATACTGATATTGTGGAGGACTTAAGCTAAACCTAACGCTTGCTGCAAAACACTTACTAAGTTTCCAGCTTTGTTTGATCAGCAACATGCATTATTTCGTATTTGTCTAACTGTAGCTAACCAAGCAGCCATTGGTTGCATACAAGACATAGCAGTCTCAAATGAAGCGACAAACATGATGAATCACTTTTTAATACTTAGGCCAGCCAAAATTTCTCCATTCGCGCAAGCTTACCAGTAGTAAGTATCCATGCAAAGTAAATCGTGTTTTCCATATGATTAACAAAAACCTTTTAGTGGCACAACTCTGGCACAGCTCAGTAAGACGACACTTCTTTACTTCAATAAAGACGAGAAATATTTACCAAGTCCAAGTGGGGGTGTTCGCTATTTGTCTGTTGATTATCCCTTTAAGAAAAATGTTCGCTTTTCCCTAAAAATCGCACTGAATAAGGGGACGGCTGTACACACAACGAGCCTTGGCATGACGTCACGAAAATTATGGTCTGCAAACTCGCATGAAACTCCATTGATCCCGTAAGTAATATCTTTTAGACGGCTGTACACAACTGATCCGTGATCCGAAACTCAGCACACACACGGAAGTGCCTGCAACCATACAGCAATCAACTACTTTAAAGCTATTAACTAACAGATCATTGGAGTTTCATGCGTGTAGTTTGCAGACCATACTTTTCGTGACGTAACGCTATGGATCGTTGTGTGTGTAGGCGTCCCCACTGAATAATTTCTTTAGCTAATTGTTCATACGATTTCTTTTACTGGGATAGGCGTTTAAGCCGTTTGAAGAGGTAGCAGCGACCGATAACTTTTAGTGCGAACGCATCTTGTACTTTGGGTTCGATTCTTGCAGACATATCTCAAATAGGTTACCGGGGGACTTGGCTTTGTCGTTTAACTCTTACAAGTTAATTCCCTGATCATTAAATCCGCAAAATCTGAAGAGAACTAAGGGACCATCATTCGTTTAATGGTCGGCCGTGCCAAATAAGCAGTTAGAGATATTGTGCGGATTACGGCTGGGCAAGCTTACTATTACTTTTGCCAATTTAAACCTAAATTTACCAAGTCTGCCATGGCAAAGTCTGGGGAAAAAGCAGCTTGGAAAACGGCACCCGCAACCGTTGAAGATGAAGGAGCTAGTGAAATGAGTCTTTCTGTTGCCTATTTCGACAAAAGAATTAAGGAAATGGAAAGCAAATTAGCAACAAAAGAAGACATTCAGCTCCTTCATAATGTTATTAAAGAACACACACAAAATGAAAAATAATAGACTACCAGGAATCGAAGTTGTCGCTGATGGAGGCGCAAGTTGCCTTTTTGACGGACAAGGCAGAAGAGAGCGAGCAATACTCACGAAGAATGTGTTTGCGCGTGGAAGGTGTTGGAATGCCCCAAAATGACAAACAAGAAACGGCCGAAGATATTTTGAAGGAGGTTAAGAACATCATATCAGATGCGGGGCTCAGGATACCTGAGGATGCTATCGACCGGGCCCACAGACTCGGCAAAGGTCGCATTGTCGCTGGCCAACGACAGCGGCAAATTATCGTTAAGTTTACCTCGTTTAAACACAGAACGATGCTTTGCAAGGCCTGCAAAGCGGTGTCACCACGCGTTCGAATCTATTTGGACCTGACCCATGCGCGAAAACAGATCTTAGACGACATAAGTTCGAACATTAAGGGGCAGCAGCTACAAGATTGCTTTGCGTTCGCGGACGTGAACTGCCGATTGTGCGTGAAGATGGGAGGAACTTTTAATTACGTATCGAGCTATAATGATTACGCACTGCTGTTGAAACAAAGCCCATGTAATTGAGCGGCTTTTAAGGGCGGCTCCCTGCATGTCAGATTGACGGGAAGTACCATTTGTTATGACGTAATCCATGCGTGCTCTTTCAATTTGGAACTCATTGCTGCCTTCTTATTCATGTAGTAATTAGACCTCTTAATGAATAACTAATAACTTCTTATCTAAAGTAGTAATTAAACCACGTAGTGAATAGCTAAACAGCAAGCAGTAACTAACCCTTGTAGTAATTGATTAATTCAACTATTCATTCTTTTTTTTTTTGCCCTGCCGTGATCGCGGGATACTTCTACTGCTAGCACATCTCGCTATATCAGACACAGCAACCCCATTTCAACTGTTTCTGCCATTTCTTGATTTCATATCACTTAACCATCTGAATGAAAGAAAATGCCACTAAAAAAGATAAATGAAAAGCATGTAGACGTTACATCCAACATCATCTGCGTGGAATTGTTTGTCACTCATGTAAGAGATTATTTCATAGTTTATGCTCGAACACATCATTTAGTACATTTTCTAAAACAAGAACTTGGAGGTGCATATTTTGTCTTCATGCTGAACTTCCTTTCAGGTCTATCGATGATAGAAATCTACTTTTGAATCTAGCCGCGGTTAAAGAATTACCTCATTTAGATCTTAATCTCTTACCTAGTTACGATGCGCGTTCGCTTCTTGATAAGCTGCCTGGTCAATGCATCACTTTTGATGACCTCTGTTTTAACAGAAACACTTCCAAATTCTATGATATCCAGACGTTTAATCAACTAAACTTAAACTCGGGAACAACGTTTGGCTTTTTTCATCTGAATATAGCTTCTTTACCTAAGCACCACGAGGAACTTGATGTCCTACTAACTTTACTAAAATACCAGTTCAAAGTCATATCCATTTCTGAAACACGTATTGCAAATTCGACTGAAGAAATTATGGATTTGGGGCTTAACGATTACTTTTCTTTTGACACTAAAACTCTCACTAGCACTGGTGGAACTCGTCTTTATATGCACAACTCGCTGAAAAATGATGTAAAAGTCCGACATGATCTATGTATGAACCTAGAAAACGGCTTTGAAACAGTTTTCGTCGAGATTACTCAGAAAAACAGAAAAGACATAGTTTGCGGTTGCATTTATAAGCACCCGACACTCTCGCCTGCATCCTTTGTGAAGGAGTGTCTGGTAAAAATTCTCCCGCAAATAACTAGGGAAGATAGGCTAGTCACGATAATGGGAGCCTTCAACATCAACTTGCCAGCCGTAGGATCTTCAGATTTTCACGATCTAGCATCTTGCCACAACCTACAACCGCTAATATTGCAGCCCAGCCGAGTAACACTGCGATCACACACACTCTTATCGATAATATTTTTACGAATAACACTAAATACGACACTGTGAGCGGAAATTGAACTTGCTCTATTTCAGACCACTTCGCCCAACTTTCAATTCTAAAAGACTATGTGGTCAAGCATAGAAAAAAACAAGGTCCAGCCCAAGTATGGTCGCTCTTACATGTCTTTTAATGAGAACGAGTTTCTCAAAGAACTATCTAACATTGACTGGCATTTAGCATTTAAAACCGAAGAAAACCCCAGTGCTCTCACAATAATTTT
>QQSS02162399.1:0-15471 GCA_003687565.2 Craspedacusta sowerbii | reverse complement strand
TATTATTATTATTATTATTATTATTATTATTATTATTATTATTATTATTATTATTATTATTATTACTATTATTATTAGTATACATCTTCTGCAGGCGCGATGAAGATTGGACAGAGCCAAAACTTTTACGTTGGTAACTCGATCAGGCATACCTGTAAAGCGAGTGCCAGAATCAGATCAAGTCTGCAATATGTCCTCGTCCTTAGATGACCCAGCGCGTGTACCTCTGGGTCTTTCAGCATCTGGAATACCGTATCCAGTACCCTGACCACGACTTCATAGTTGCAGACAGGCTTAAACTCATATCTTCACTCAATGCCGGAAATGCTATTAAGGATGGTGGTGTGACATATTCCGGACCGACATCAATACTTATCAGGAGTGGTAAACACGACAGCAGAAGCGCTGCCACATACTTTAATGCATTATCTTCTCTTGACCGTTTTAATGACGTGGCACTTACTAATGCGGAAGCATAAAGTCAATTAAGTCCATCGTAATCATTACCGTAGATAGTGGCTCTAACGAGAACCAAATCTTGATGATTTGCTTATTGCATGTCATGCACCTGGTCACAGTGCTTAAAATGCAGGGAACGCCCCATGGCTCAATTGTTTCGTGATTTGTCTGGGCCAAGTCTTCCTCGCGATCAATTTGATCTAACTTGGATTGCCGTGGACGACAGATTTAGAAGAAAGCTGACTTCAAAATGCCCGGACAGATACTTGCTGAGGTTAGGAGTCTGTATGTCCTTGACGGCTTCAACGTACATGCACAGCATATGGAACCACGCAGCATGGTCACCATACTTTCAGTTCACACTGCGAAACGGTGTTGGAAACACGTGCAGCAGTCGAGTATTTCCTGCGGGTTGTGAAGTGCAATGATGTAACTGCTGCGATCAGAGTTGAACCAACTACAATGACGTGGGTCCCGATCGGGGTCATCCCAGCACCTGCACCTTTCGTCAATCAGGAAGGGAGGCATCAGGATTGCAGTCTTGTTTATCTCAATATTAACGTACACTTATTGGCAAATTTCATTTCCGCATCATCGTATGGTGTAGAGAAATTTGGATTCAATAATAATAATGGATGTCTAACCATCACCTGATAACACAAGATTGCATCTGAGGTCAGAATTTTTAAGGATAAAACTTTTTGAGTTAATGTGGGTTACCTGCAAACGTAAACAATGAGCGTCAACCACGACTAGGGCCACCTGGTGAGGCATAAAAAAGGTCCTGGGGAGCGTGCGACCTAGGGTCTCCGGTGGCGGTGCAGTCCGGCTGACGAAAGGCGCTGCGGAAAGCGACCTCTGATCTGCGCAAACTCGGCTTCCGGTCGTTCGGCATTGAGCGGCTTTTTAATCTTGGTTCACTGCAATAGGAACAGGAATCAACTAACCTCCGTACCAACAAAATCCGCAGATTGCCGGGCAAGATAACTAATCCGATCGTGGTCGAAATTCGAAGCTTGAACGTACCCTAGCGCCATGTGACAGCCTCGACTTCAACACGTGAAATTCTTCCACAGTTCAGCGGGCTTGGCAGAAAAATTGTTCTTAATTGTGGATTACAAGCAAGCCATGTTTGCTTAGGTCTCTTTTTATATTGCTGTTGATTTTCGAAAGACCGTGCACAAAAATTGGGGATGTTCATCCACCCTAGGGCTCCGTAACAAATTTATCCTTGCAAAGTCACCCAAGGCAGAAAGGACATAAAAAAGCCACAAAGCTTTGCCCTGTTCTTGACAACGTAGCCGAAACATTTAGCTCATACCATCATCCTTTGATTTCATGATGAAATAGGTCTGAATAAACTCTTCGCCATATCTATACTGAGATTTATGGAAAACTATTTAAAATATTTTAGAGCTTGTGCAGGCTGAAAAAGAATACCACTAAAAAAAACTAGTCGCAATATTACGCAGTAAAGCCAAAACATGTAAATCTAAGGACAATATGACAGTGGTTCTGTGAAAGTTAGTCTCACTAAATGGCATCGGATAGATGATACTCCAACAGCGCAAAGTGGGCACTCTCACCATTGATGTCAATGCAAAGCGTCTGGGTCTTGACTGATTTCTTTACTATATAAAGCTGAGTGATGGTACGACCACAATAATTGCCAAAAGTAGCGCATACATCCCCGCCAGCAAAGCAATCAATCGTTCTCAATCTTCAAACACAATCAGTATGTATCATGCAAACCTTGACGAGTGAAAAGTGGTGATTTTCCCAGGTGCAATGAGGCTAACACAGGTAAAAACACCAAACTTTCCACTTGCTATTGACACAGCTAAAATGGTAGCAAGCTCGGGCATTGCTATGGCAAACGTTTTACTTCTGGTATCAAGTAAAAAGACCAATATTCTAGCCACAAAAAGCAATTTGCGAGATGCAGCACAAATGAACCCAGGAAAAAGATTGCTATTAAGATTTAAGACAAATGTTAGTCAGGTAAACACCAAATGGTTGTGAAGACATGAAATTGAAGCCCTGCAGCTCCCATTTTACAAAATCATCAGTTACCTCACGCACTTAATAAGTTCCACTTAAACTTCTACCGAACAACCATACAAATAGTTTGGATGCAATATTATTCAAAAGCAGACATGTCTGAATCTTGAACCAGTGGAAATGCATGGAACCAAGAATATGAAGGATTTACGAGCATTATTGCACGGCCTTGGCTATATTTGATTACATAGCATAACAAGCCAGCTGGGAAATCTGGCAACTGATGAGACTTAAATGCTTTCTAAACTGCAGTCGATGCATGTTGGCAAACCTAGTTGCTTAATTGTGCTGGTTGTTGCAAGTTGCAAAACATTCACAATAGGGTGACAAACTCCAGCACAAACAGTGACTATGTTATTTGTGCATTTAACTCAAGCTAAAATATCAATTTTATATTGACAATATAACAAATGCTGTATAGCTTATAGAAGCATTGGTCATTGAATGCCCTTGCTTTGCCTACATAGATTCTTTTGCTAAGGTCTTAGCTTCATTACCCTTCATTAACTACACATCACCTAGTGGTAAGGTCTTGTTGCATATTTCTATACAAGTTTAAAAATCAGAAGCCTAAACCACAACATGTTTGCATCCAGATAGTTTATGCACTAAATTTTTTAATCATGTATGATTATCACCTAGAACAACTACAACGACAATAAAAACAACGTCTTTCCTTGTTATACAAGGAAGGTTACATGCTACAAAGTTACACAATTACTATAGGTGGGAATCAAATGAGAACAAGAATAAAGAAAGTGTAATAATACTGTGCGAGGGAATACCATCCAATCTAGAAGTCTAAAACTATTCTAGGGATGGTAACCCTGGGTGAGTGAGTGTAAGGGTTTGTGAGAGTGGGCGTGCGAGTATGTAAGTATGTGAAAGAGTATGTGTGGACTTGTGGCAAGTTGATCAGAGGCAGTGAGGCAGAAGCAGACAAAGTTCCTCTGGTTTAATGGTTGTGCATATCACTAGTCAGTTAGGCCTTTTAAACACAACTGAGATTTTCTATGATAAATATCATGGACGAGGAGACAGCTTTGGACGTATATAGTCAGAAAATTTTAACATATGAAAGGGTCTGAAGAGGGGATAAGCATGTGCGGTCTAGTCAGCACAGCCCATGATACGAAGGACCTTCTTTTGCAGTTTGAACAATCTTTCGATTGCCTCTCGCTTTTGACCCCAGATCTGGCATCCATATTTAATATGGGAGGAGAACAACAAGTGATAGGTTACCATTAGCGTATCAGTAGGGACTAGGTGACGACACAAGCAGAGCATGCTGTTTCCCCAGAGCAAGCTTAGAGAATATGCAGTTCATGTGGGAAGAGAATGAGAGATATTCATCTAGCAGGATGCCTAGATATTTAATCTGTGCACAATGACACAGTCAACAAACATTTATTCTTATTTTAATGCCATCAGGGATGCCGCTCCACTTTGGTCTAAAAAATCATAATTTCTGTCTTGTTTTTATTAAGACATATCTTATTTGCTAACAGCCAGTTGTGGATATTCTTAAGGTTTTTGTTTAGATGCTTGTGTAATGTTTGTACCGAATTAGCTATGCAAAGTAGGTTGGTGTCGTCTGCAAAATGATGAATGTTGACGTAAAGGATGCATTGATGTATGTCATTAACATATACAAGAAACAGAAGGGGTCCCAAAACCGAGCCCTGCGGAACTCCAAATGTTAATGGTGCAATAGAAGAGGAGCAGCCGAGCACTGACACAAACTGCGTCCTGTACCACTGGTTAGGGATGCCTCATATTCCGTAATGGTTTCATTTGTGCACGAGGATGTAGTGGTTGACCGTCTCAAAGACCTTTTGGAGATCCACGAATACACTACAGGCAAGCATACTGTTTTTAACAGCCTTTCTAATTTTTTTCTGTGATGGCTATGAGAGCAAGGTTAGTTGAGTGGTTATGAAAATAATTAATAGAATAATTAAATAACAGCTCCTCTAAGTACGGTTGGCTATAAGGCATTGCAGACTGACGGCACAATTTACATCCTTGGAAATTTCCTTAAAATAGAGACCATCCAAATGAATGACTCCCTGCTTAAAAAAAAAATCAAAAAAGAATGCTGACTACCCCAACTTTACTCTGGTTTATCAACTATCAGACACAACGCGAAAACGAATATCACTCATTAAGAAAAATAAAGCGGAACTTACTCATCGCCAACGATCTCACAAAGCGGCAAATAATACTGATTCAGTCTCTTTACATCAATGAATACGCAGACATCTCGACGAGAATGCAACTTGCCCGGTGTGGCTGAGCAGCACAAACGACCTGATCGCATCCGCCATCTTCGTTATTGTAAGTGCTGGTATCAAATTTACTTCGCACATGCGCTGTAAGAGAGCAAAGTGGGTTGTTACCACGAACTTCCTGGTATTCATTACTAGTAACCTGAATGAGTATCGTATGCGTTTAAAGACTACAAGCACAAATGTCATACAAGCCTTATCATTAAAGTAAGCAGCCAAAGAAAACTTCATGAAGATTTCAGGCGTTTTCTGTAGGAAAATGTGCAGGCTCGAATAGAATGGATGCTGAGACTAAACCACCGTAGGAATAGTTTTTGGGCTCGTTGTAGAAGATAGATGAAACACTTGTTGTAGAATGTTGTTCACCACCCGTTACTTTGATCTTACCGTTTTTACAGACTCGCGCCGTTTATATATTCAACATAGAAACTACCCAATTAACCCACACACATTACACGCGAATTGTGTACACTTATAAATAATAGCTCAGCAATAGAAACACAAACAGAAAGTACACCTACGAAACAAATTAATAATACAAACAGAAAGAAGTCCAATTGAGCTACTTTCGCAAGGAAGTTCAATAACGGAAGTTCCTCAAGCTCGTTCTCGACATTTTCTTCCAATGACAGACTTCTTAACAACAATCATGCACAATACAAGAGTACGTTATAGAGTCCTCTAAGAGAGACAACAACTTTAGAGCTATAACTCAAGTGATCTAAGATATCATCAAGAAATCGAAGAGAAACAATCGCTCAAGAGCTAAATCCCAAGGAATGCGATAGTCTCCAGTTACACAGACAGAAAGATTACCAACACATAGTTCGTCATAGATACGTCGAAAAGAGATCCCTGGCTGCCATGAACTTCATGCGACCAAAAAGCATAGTTAGGCACCCAGTCCTTTAAGTCCGTTACGCCCGTTACATGTTTTACGACGAATAACGTTCCGTTACTTTTCTTCAGATTTAGCGGACGTAACGATTACCTGAGTTAACTTGTAAGAATTAAACGATAAACGCTGTAACGCTTTTAAAAGAGTAGCGTTGAGGCTGCTCCTGGTCCTACTATGCAGCCTGAGCTGAGTGGTGGTGGTTTCAATTCTCTGCCCATCCTCGAAGCTTTTCTTGAGTTTTTGAAGATGGACTTTACAAAAACATCTGTCGCCTGCAAATGTCTTTTTTTCCCAGTCAAAATCCAAGATTTTACAAGCACAAGCCACCATCTTGGCCAATATGAAGTCCCACATGAGGAGAGCTTATCCCAGGCATTGTTTGCTTGAATTTATGATTTAATTAAAAGAAATCACAAATACCAGTGTTCAAAATTTGGAAGGAAATACCTGGTCGACTGTAGAAGATCGTAGTAATTCATACTCGATATTTCTATAGTATTGACCTTTTTGATTTAACATCAATGTGTATAATGACAGCCAGGTCCCTTTATGCTAAGGGGCGTAGCTGGTTTGTGACAGAGCTAGATGGGGGTTCTAAGATAGAACTTAAAGATGCTACCCCCTTCGGGTGAGCCAGCGCTGATGAACCAATGCATCACGTTTAGCACAGCAACCCCTTCATGCTCAGTAGTTGAAAGATTATTTTCCACGAGAAAGAGATACTACGAGCCAGAAGATGGCAGCTATCTGATTCCATATTAAAGTGCTTATGTTTTTGAAGGGCCGCCTGCACCTTCTGGAACCGCCGATCCCCCCCCCCCCCTTACGACCACTTTTAAGTTTTTTTTTATGTCAAAATGAACTACCATTCAGGTAATACTGCGCTGGTGAAAAGCTAGGCACAAGTTAACAAAAAATAGCTCATACGATTGAGGTTTTATGCTTGATGTAAAATAGAAGTTTTAAAATATTCTTAAAGCCTCCTTACATCAAGATCTATATTATTGTTTCGATTATCGTTAAGTGCTTTTTATTTGATCAAAAAGAACAGCTTTGGGCTTTCAAATCTTCAAAATATGCTCGCCACTTAGCGTATCGCGCCGCCCAGTGTAACAAACTTAACTGTTGAGTGTAGGCTAAGTCCACTATATCAAAAATTTTGCGGACCACGGGAGTAAATAAATGTTTAATCGACTTAAATCTTTTAAGGCTCTTAACAGCCCATCTCCGGCTTTTGTTTAATGGATGTAAACGTAACGGGCTTAGAAACGTAACGGACAAGGATTAATAGAAGTTTATTTTCAAAGTAACGATGCCCAACTATGCCAAAGATAATGTAAACTGAAACGAACATGATTTTTTTTTAGAATAGAGGGAGTTTTTCTTTCCATGGAATATGATATTCGTTGACTGAGTTAATATAACATGCCAGATATTATTTAACAAAAATGCGGCTTCCAAGACAAACATAGTACTGGATGATAAGGTAAATTTTTTAATTCGTGGGGATTACGTGTATTATAAACTTTTAACAACCATTACAAAAGGTGAACTGAAATAAGGTCAAGTTGAACCCGTAAGCGCGGATTAACATATCTTATAAAACTTGCGTGGTCTTACTCGAGACTGCTAGGGAGTTTCACGGTCAAAAGTTGGTTGCTCATCAAGTAGGTTTGCTTTGAGAGACCGCATCGTTTTATCAGCACGAGTTTTTTGTTGTTATATCAAAGTAAGGAAAAAAGCCGAGACAATCAATTGCTTTGCTGATTTAGAATAGGTATAACTCTAAGAGTAGGGTGGATACGCTTATATAGGATTCATGCAACGTAAAATTGGTTGCACATAGCAGAGATCTTGCTGTTGTAGGACCCCTGAATGATCCAATCCGTTTTTGCTGTAACGAGCTAACCCGGCGGCTCAAAGCTTTAGAAAGGATTGGTCATGGTAATGGGGATAATTGTTTAGGGTTATCGTGGACCTTCCTCCATCATTTTATGATTTGTATGCTGCGTGCATTTGCTGTCAAAGGCTGGACTATGGACAATTGTTGATTAACATAGATCTTGGCCCAGCAGGATGAGCGAATCATAATTAACTCGTGTATGCGAAATCTTTGAAATAGCGTTCTGTTTATTGGGTTGCTACTGCTCAAATCTTGCTTTTAAAGTTTGCCATACTCGTTTAAAGTTTTTAATTAATAGTTTGAGGAGCCTCCACGACGACGGAGTTCTATTTAAGGCATGAATCTTAATACTAAATATGTGTGCGCGCTGATCTCAAGAAAAGATCTCTGATCAGTGCATGTATGTTTTTGTTATAATTTTGCACGGTTAATGCTTCACGTCCGTTATCGCTCGGCAATCATACTTTAGCTAAATGAACAGTTCAGGCCATGTTGGTTCATATTCTGTTACTTTTCCTTTGATGTAGGGAAGTGCAATTAATTGGGCTTTGTCCGAAGTCAAGCAGCTGGATGGTCATACTTATGATCTTATTTTTGATAAGATATGATATATTGTAATGAGTAAGGATCGGTCGAGTTCGTGAAAACGTTTTTTAACATTAGACGGCACTGGCATTCTCTGGCTTTGGTATTCAGGCATAAGTAATTCAAGCGTACATTTTTTAAGGGCTTAATTAGAGCGTATAATGCACTTTTCGGATGAAACTTTGGTGAAGACGGATTGGTATTTTAATGCACCTTGGATTATGCTTTGGGGAAGATAAATTGGTCTTGGTGTTAGATATTTTCTGTTACCCATTCCCCACGTGGCATGCCAAAGGGCTCAAAGCATATAACGGCAACCTAAATGTTTTAGCAATCGTCCCTAAACACGTCAACATTTCTTGACTGTTGGATATTTGACAGTTTTATTTGGATGCACTTATTCTGGCACATAGCAATTAACTCCTTGTGGCCAGATTAAGTTTCGTTTACTGAGATATGTACTTTTTGGTAGAAAAAGATTAAATCAGTGCTGAAGGTGTTATGATTGTCAGAGCTTGAATTGGTGCTTGGTCCTTGGATGGCAGTGAGTCAGTGGAAGGGAACAGCTCATAGGCCTTTTCGTAAAGCCAACTGTTAATCAGTGTTTTAGTTTATCAAGTAATTAGTCAGGGTGCCAGCCTTTGCTGCTGATATTGAGCCACATGTTTTTGGCTTGTGCTTGCTTGAGAGGTATGTGACAGGTTGCCACTGGAGTACATGCCTACATGTCTACCCACCAGCTGACATGTGAAGGAGAGCTCTTTTTACCACTGTGGCTAGGATGCCTCATCGATGCTCTGATAATCCTGAATCCCAAATTCACACAGTTGTCATTCTGCATTCTCACAATGTTGCTACAAATAACTTCTCTTATACCATGCTTTTGCTCTGTTTACTGTGTTGAGACACATTTTGGTGGTTGGCTGCCATGATTTTAGTTTTTAGACTGCTTTGTTCGGGGACAAATTAGCTAGTCTAGTTTCTGTTTTGTTAAACTTTTTGTGTTCTTTCTGGTTTCTCTACTATGCTTTTATGTCCTGTAATTTACTGTATGGGTTACTAGATGTTCTGTTTTTATTTAGTTGATGTGGGTTTATGTATGGATCATCAACCCTTGATTTTGTTAAATGAGTGTGCTTCGTATCTTTTCATCGAGACTGATACATGCAGTTGCTACTTAATATGAACAGTGAAAATGATCTTTTCAACTGATCTTGTGGCGTCAAGCCTTGAAACAGGGCAATTGCAAAGAACAAGCAGTGAGCCAGACCTTAGTGAATTTGGGAAAAGGACAGCAAGCAATGCTTCAGCATGTAGTCGAAACAAGTATGACCTTTGTATGATTCAATTAGCTTTTTCTGCATACTTAAGTATTGCTTCAGGTAGAAGTCCAAAGTTTGCTTTATTATATGATTAATGCTCAGAATTATGGACATATGGCTCATTTGATATTACAATTTTAAAAATATAATTTATGTTTTTATGGTGCCGGTCTGATGTATGTCTAGTTTAAGACAAGCAACTTCACATTTGATTTTCTTCAGAGTGAGAATGTCTCATTGTCACCTTACGGAAGGTGACCTAAATCTACGATCTCGGACCTCCACTAGGGGAAGTAGCCAAGGGAGCCGAGCTGCAAGTTTTCGTGCATTTCCTGAAAAAGGAGAAGATAAGCAGTCATCCCTGTTGCAGCAGGGCCCTTGCCAGTCCTCCAATGACATTTCATCAGTTCAAAGGTAGAGTTAGGCAATTGGTTTTCTTATAGTATGGAAATATCTTAAAGTATCAATTTTTTTGCCAAATTTATAAGGACACAAGTCGTCTTCAGATTTTTTTCTGTTAATATTAAAACGGATTGTTTTTAGCCGGAATAGAAAATGTTTGCAGTATTCCGAGGTATAGTTCTCACATCTTTGCTTTGCATTACAGTCTGCCTGTTCTTGTGAAGTGTATGTTTTCCAACAGAATGTTATTATGTATGCAGTGAATTTATTCTCCTCAGTGCATAATTACTATCCACTGTGTGACACGGACTAACAGACCTTTATCCAACATGGTAGTTCTACTTGAACTTAATTGAATTTTACATCAACTATGAGCACTTCTGAGTCGTTTCGCCATTATTGTTGATATGATAGGGTATTGACTTCTCCAGCGCCACCGTCTTATGTTGGTTAAATTCAAATTAAGACTTCTCTGTTCGAGGAAATTTTGCGCTCCGTGTGCTTTGAAGAGACTGTGCTGAATTTCCTGTGCCCGTGGCTGCCAACTTCAGCTATGTAAACACTGAAGTCTTTCGGGTGAACCGTCCAGCGTGTTGGCAGTAATCATTAACGGAACAGGTGGATGTGACCTCTAAAGCTGCCCCAGACGCCAAACGAAAGAGCGAGCCAGATATAAGCTGTATTTGCTGATTGTATACGTGCACAGACTCCGAAACTTGGAGGCTTAACAACTATTGGATTAATAGAAACGTGCGGATCAGAATGATTTGCCCAATATATTCGTCATTTATCTAGAAGGCGGGGGTTGTGCAACTTTGAAATAGCTGCATTCGCCAAGAATTTTTCTGTTTTTAGCGACCCGGTAAGATCGTGCAGTCTTTGGCGTGGAATTCCGACAGTTTACAAACAGGGTTTCTCAACCAAAAACTCAGCCACGCTCAAGTAGCCGCAAGCACCACGCATTGGGTCGCGTGCACTTTCTAGAACTGCGACCTTTGGGTCGCGAGGGCCGCGACCCACTAATACTCATCGGATGTTAACGAAAACAAGGTTCCGTGGTCTTCTCGACTTTTTATTTGCTATATAACAAATCAGAACAATGCCCGGCTGCTGCATATTGAAAAAAGTTTGGTCCGCGGGAAGATTAAGCTCGTTGAGAATATCAAGGATCCTCTGTATCGAAGCCTGTATCCGCGTTTGCGTTCTTCTTTACTAATCTTATCTTCCTAAAGATTGCGAGCTTATTGTGCTGCTATGATGTCATCGTAATCCTCATTCTTCTAAGCTCAATTTTGCAGACAACAAGACCTAGCTTGTAATAAAAATGAAACCATTTTTAAAAATCACTAGCCACGTCCACAAGACCGATCCTCGCGACGTTCCTGTCGTTTGCTTGAGCGAGTTATGCTGCTCAAGAAAGACGTGACCGAAGTTTTTACCTTGATAGCGTACCTCATGTAATCCCGATTTGATCCCGTTTTCCTGCTCTCTATCCGCTCGTACGAATGTGGAGGATACAATTAATTAGTAGTCTTCAAAATTAATAAAGTTAGAATTGCGCATGCATTTATAATGCTTTGGAAATAGTATCATGTAGCATTGTGAAATTATCGCAATTATTGGAAGTTCCTTAGAATTCATAATGCAGAAACAAGGCTGATCTAAGTTCGCGGTCATGGAATGCGTTTTTGTTTTTTTATCTTGAGGTTATAAAAATAAAGATCGTGATGACGTAATAGTGGCGCAGTACGCTTGCAATCTTATAGAATGTTAAGATTAGTATGAGGAGAATGCAGACGCGGAGACAGGCTTTGATAAAGCAGGTCCTGTGGTTCGGAACCCACTCGATGGTTCGCGGGTTGAATGCGGGTTCAAGCCCTGCTCAGGCAAGAAAAAATCTTTCCCTGCTTTGGCAAGAAAAAAATCAAGACTCTCGTGGCTTGCTGAAGAGGGGCTTATCCCAAATCAACTATTGCAATTTAGGCGATGTAGCGTGTAAACGAAGGAAGTGTTCGTCGATCGAGATCCGCAATAAATGCGACGTCAGCAAAACTCAACGTGCCCCTCCTCCTTCAGGGGAAGAGATGGTAAAATAACAAAGCAGTGACGTAGCTACGATGTGTTTTTTGTGCCGGCGGGTAGGTCCAGTGCTGGCAAAGTTAGAACATCCTTCTTGTGTTTCTTTTTCAATAAGGGTGCTGATTATTTCACAGCCCTCTCGCAAGTCGAAATCGCGCTCTACTCATTGCCTACAATTAAATCTCTCTCCCGTCTCTAATTAATCGGAAGGGACTTTGTTGCTTGTTAGATAGGTTAGCGTGAATATGATGGTGTGATGCTGTGTGTATGTGTGTGTTTGTGTGTGTGTGTGTGTGTGTGTGCGTGTGTGTGTGTGTGTTTGGGGCGGTGTTGCACGGTGGCCATTTGGAGGTTGTATGATTGTTGACGTTTGGAGCTAGGCGTAAATGCAGCTAAGAGCCATGATGTTCCGGACGCTGCGAATGTTTGACTAGGATGTAGCGCGGGAAAAGAGAATATTTCTACCTAAGCGCAACTTGATGAGTCTTTCCGTGGCGCGTTTGCGGACAGGTCAAGGTAAATGAATCTGCGCTTTCTTTCTCACCGCTGGCTCTGCGACTAGATATTGTTCTATGTGTGTTCATAGCTGTTTAAAGTCTTCACGTCCTTTGAGGGCATGGGTGCCATTCGAGGTGAGGCAACGGAACACCTTTTTGGACTAAGATTTAGTTTTTGCCCCCTGGACTAAGGTTTGGGGATTGCCGTTGTTGTATCTAGGATGACGATATATAGTATTGCTTTGCAGGGCACTATTTCAAAGAAAAATTGGTGGTGTGCAGATAATTGTAATGTAGTCCTTATGACAACGGATAAAGTCCCTTTTCGACAGTGTCCCAGAGTCGTGCACTCTAGCTCATCCTGAAGGGCATCTGCTGGGTGTAGGCTTTCATACTGCAGTTGTTGGCTTGCCTTGCACGAGGATTTGTTGATGGACACAGCTTTTCAAGAGAATGACGGGCACTGTTAAGTAATCGTCCATCTTGACTTCTTCTGTGAGTCAAGCCTGACCGTTCAAAGGCTATTGTATTGTATTACTGAGTGCTGTATTGTATTGCTGGGTACTGTATTGTAATACTGAGAACTGTATCGTACTACGGAGTATTACTGAGCATTGTGACGTGTTTCTGCCTGCACGAAAGAGAAGGGTATATGGTCTGATTTCCGTGGAAATTTTTTTGTAGTGTGTGTGTGTGTGTGTGTGTTTGTGTGCGTGAGAGTGTGTGTGTGTGTGTGTATGTGTGTAAGTCTACGGAAAATAATTTGTTTTAGAGACTGCTAAATGAAGCGATCTGTAACTTCCTTCAGCAAAACATAAGGAAAGCATTCTTTTTTTTAAATGCCTCTGACTCCTGCAAATTATCTTCGCTTCAACGCATCTACGTAACATAGCATCATTCGGTTCGTAGTCTGTGTGATCGCTCAATATAAAGCCGTTCATAGACGGTGTGATAAACGAATATCTGACGGTTCGTTAGTCGGTGTGATAGTCGAATATCTTAAGTTTCGTAAGGGGAGTGATAACCTAATATCTGACCGTTCCTTAGTCGCTGTAATAAACTATTATATGGCGGTTCATGAGTCGATGTGATAAGCGAATGTCTGACCGTTCGTGGTCGGTGTGAAAACCGAAGATCTTACTGTTCGTAGTCGGTCCAAGCCACGCGCAGTTTCGCTGGCCGTTCGGTTGATGTACGCCGACAGGAATCGCCGCTTGCTTTTCTCGTAGCGAATCCGAGTCTAGTGCTGGCTCAGACGTGCACGCCAATGGAGCCGCCGGCAACCCGATATCTCGTTCCGAGATCACTGTGCAAGCATTCGAGAAACTTCGAAGGGACCTGGATCGAGCGCAGCTGGTGAGGCGTTTTGCGAACGCTGGCTCACTTGCGGTTGTGCACGTGTATGTGTTAGCGTTGTATGCTTTGCGTGTGTATGTGTGTATGCGGGTGTATGTGTGTGTGCATGTGTTTGTGTTGTGTTAGTTTTGGTGTGAGTTTGTTGAAGACCGCTTGTTGTCGGGATTACTTATAATTACTGATAATCACGGTGATGTATGCATGCTTAGTAGCTCGTTGGAGCTTTAATTGCTAATAATCAGTTTTATATATGCACGGGTTTACAAACCTTGTTTCGAGTAGTTGTTACAAGTTGGTTCGATGAGGCTTGAGGTTTGTTAATTACTAATAGTCAGGTTTATGTATGCGTTGTTGGTAGGAGCTGCGGAGGAGAGACGACCAGTGCAAGGCCCTTGCTCGAGTCAGGGACGAGGTTGACGTCGAAGTGGAGGAGCTGACAGCCAGCCTGTTTCAGGTCAGTCTGCATCCATCGGCTGGCACCCTGGACCCGGGGGTCGAGTCTTGTTAAAGAGTTTCTTATTTATAGTAGTAGTGGAAGAAATCATTGATTAGACTCTACTGTACCGTATGCGAGATACACCGCGAGTCTTTCAACGGTTTAGATATTGCATCGATTGTTTTCTTGAGCAAACTCGCTGAAAATGTATGTCAAATGTCTTGAACTAGACTTTCTCTCACGCCTGTAGTTCGCTTAGAGCAGTCCTTAATTCATTTTAAGGACGTTACCGGACATGTGAGGGATTAATGGATATTGTATTTAATTATGCAATATTTCTGTATACTATTGTATAATACTGTATACTATCTGTATACTACTGTATAATATACTACTGAGATCCTTCTATTATCTATAATTATATGTTATTTGTACTGAAATCCTTCTGGGGCATGTACTGGGAGCTTGTTGGAATTTTCCTGCGGGAATGTGCAAGTTATTCTGAGAACGCAGTAGGCCTGTTTGATATAGACGTTTTTTAACCATAGGAATGTAGTAAGGTCTCTGCGACTTGTTTAGCGGTGTCTCATTTGAGTGGATAAATCGAATTTGAGCGAATGCGCGTTCGCCTGTATACGTGTCGTAACGTGTGGTCATGCCATGATACGTTTGAGTGTGCCTTGTGTGTGTGTGCATGCGTGCGTGCGTGTGTGTGTGTCTGTGTCTGTGTGCGCGTGCGTGGTGCGTGCATGTGTGTGTGCGTGTGTGTCTGTGTGCATGTGTGTGTGTGTGTGTGTGCGTGTGTGTGCGTGTGTGTTAGAGCTCGTAGCGTGTTGTGCACTTTATAGGACCGCATGAAGAGTGCCATCATGAATGCCTTCCAGCATTCTTGACCTCGTGTGGTTGTAATCAACGAGCTGAAAGGTTTCTCAGTTAAATCAATTATTATAAGCTGTTTAACGTTTATGCAATACAAGTACGACCCTTTTCTGTAGCAAGAAAAACTCATCTGAGAACGTACTGACTAATATCACTAGGAGCGCAAGGCTATGCTCGTAACACGAACGCGTTGATAGAGACGACGCTTTCCTGTGAAGTCTTTGTGCCGGCTACTGGACACATATTCCCGACAAGTATTCGTGTACGTGTTTGCATATACATACATACATACATACATACATATAT
>QQSS02162290.1:0-15476 GCA_003687565.2 Craspedacusta sowerbii | reverse complement strand
ACAGAACAGATCCGGATATCTCTCCGACCTGTCCAACATGCGGGGAAGCAGATCATGACCTCATACATTGGCTGCAGTAATGCAAGGCACATGAGGATTTGCGAAATGAAGTATTCCGGACTACAAAAGTATCGCTGAAATGGCTATCCACCCGCCCAATTCAGGTGATCTTGTTTGCAGAAAGGACTCCGAGCCTTTCTGACGAAGGCTTCAGCAAATGAAGCGCCCACAACAACAACAATGTTATACTTAGAGCAAAGTTACCTTGTGCAGAAGATTTTTAGCATAACTTGAGCTTAAAAAGCGAATTATGAAGAATACCTTAAAAATTGTTTCAGGATCACATCGCAATTCAACTATTATAATAATGGAAGTTTTATTCCTTCACATCACTTCATCATAGGTTACGCTTCAACAACAATCTGCCAAAAAGATTCTTACATGCGCATACTTTTGAAGAGCAGCAGCAGTATCAGAGAATTGCCTCTTTACCCATCACTCGCTTGTACAAACTATCTGGGCAAAAAGTTTCAGCGAACAAGCTACCTGGTGAACAACATTTATAGGTCACTGCTTTTCTGGCAATTGATTAATAGACAACAGAGAGTTTTTATCAAACTTGTCCATACTGTCTAATTGGTTACGAGACGTGACTATGAAAAATGGTTAGTGATTATCTGAGGAAACAAACAAATGCCATAAGTAAAAAGGCTAGTTTTGCTAGGCTAATTTAACATGGAATGCACTAGGAGATTTGTGCATATGGATGTGGAGTATAGAGAAAGACATCCCATAAACCAGAATTACATCAGCACTTAAAACTGAAAATATGAATACCTTAAGGTTCAAACGAAGCATAATGCAAATAATAAGAGTTTTTCTTTGTACAGGCCAGCAGTGGGAGTACTCCACTCCTACTTTAAAATGAATTGCAGCAGGAGCAAGGCGATGACTTAACCTGGCCAGTCGTGGAAACAGAATGTAACAAAAAGTGTCTGAAGAGAGGGACACAAGGCTGACTTAATGAAATATAGAATTCAATGAATTGCTTATACAGCACTGGATATAAAAGATCCACAGAAACGTATTACTTATCAACTGATCCTAAGTTCAGTGACAGAAATACTTTAAAGAAATTAAAGATCTTAGACTGAAACCATTATTAAAAACAAGTTCTATCAGTTATCTTGAGACGCCTGTTTAACAGCTGAGGTGCTTAAATAGAATTTCTCAAGAAAGAACTGGACTGGAAGAAAAGTCTGTAACCATAAATGAAATAAAATATAGGCATGGTCACACTACACCTAAATTAATTGCCTACCAGGTTTAATGACAATCTAAGCAAGAGTGGCTCAAATGTGTCAGCAAGTATGTACACTAGAGGGAAAACAAAACCATAAACAGAGCAAGGTGTTTTGGTCCTGTAGCGTAATTCTCACCTGCTCACTTCTGGTATTTTCAAAATATCTGGGGTGCTGCATGCTTTCAACTTTAATTCCAAAAAAGCGAAAGGCAGTTTCAACTCTACCAGCAGCTGTGTCAAAAAACTTGCTTGATGATCGGCCAAAATTCCGCAGCCCTTCTAGAAAGGCTGCCACTTTGAATACTTTGCTGAAAAACGTCTACTTCAGATGCATTGTCTCAGGAAACAAGAAATGGATTACAAACTGCATCTGCGTAAAATATTCCTTTCGTACACACTTCATGCAGCATAAAAATGAGGAAAAAATTTCCATTAAACGCCACACCATTTAGATAATCATTTATCTTGGGCACATTCGAATTAAATGTCAATAATTCCACCAGGACAAGGCTTCCCAAACAACAGAAATTCAAGCATGGCTTTCAGTGCAACTCAGCTCAAATCATGCAGTTGCATATTGCAGACGGTTAAATTTCTTGAAAAGGGTTGAAAGATTCGATACAGAATGCCCCTGAACTGAACGGAAAATCAACTTTAATTCACTCAAGGATATACAAAGATTCGAAATACCTGCAGTCAAATGCTCACATGGCGTAGAGGCGAATCAATTGCAATTCTCCGCAAAACACGTGCGTGGGTAGCGCACCTTCACTGAATGTCGAAAAAAGTGTAAATCAATTTTAGACTCTCCAGCGTAAGAAAAATGGAATACTGCACATTAGAAACCTTTCCAACAGCTTCAAAGACAGTCCTTTTCTCAATACAATTTCCGTCATCGTTTTGCTTCCGGTAAGTATGCCAAGTTTGGTTCAAAAGGAAAATTTTTGGCTGATAATGCCTCGTTCCTTCCATCCTGATAACGATAGTTTTTGCATGTACATTTAAATTGACTTCAACTGGTAAGTACTTCCTCGTGTTTTTATTTATTGATGTGATACTGATGTGGAAAGGCATAGTGAAGCGTGTAAAGAACTTATTAAATTCTTCGTTAAAAAATGCGTTGGTACCATAGCCATGTCGTAAAAGAAAAATGTGGCATGACCTGGCTGGTACTTTCTCAAAACATGAGCCCAGAAGGAAAGCGGGCAGCATTTTATATTTATTAGTGTTAGTTCTTCAAGAGCGCCGACATATAGTACAAAAGTTTCATACTCAATTAACCCGACGGCGATCATCTTCCAAAGGCAAGATTGACATCTGCGCTATTAAAGCTATTAAATTTAATGCTAGAGCGTTGTGGATGCAGATAAGAGTAGCAGGAAAAAACATGCGATATCGCACAGATCATGAGATATAAAAGAACTAACATAAGTTACGTTTGCTTTAATTTCCAACTTCTTTCACGAAGCAGGTGAAAGGATTCATAATTCATATCGAGAATAAAGTTAATCCTGGTTTAAGTTCTTTTAAGAGGATAGAACCTGCGTTACGATGCGAGTTCTTGTGATTCAAGTTTAAATTGCGCTTGCTTCCTTTCACGTTACAATGCTGCAAAGAAAAGACTTAATACCCTCCGTAAAACTTTGCATCTTACCCTGAGAAATTCTGCACTTAGAAACTCAAAATTTACGCGCTTGTGCACAAAAGGCAGCCTATAAGCAACCATCTCAAAGCTCCTCCCCAAAGTATCCTTGTGTTTTCTATGTGTGTGTGTGTGTGTGTGTGTGTGTGTGTGTGTGTGTGTGTGTGTGTGTGTGTGTGTGTGTGTGTGTGTGTGTATGTATGTGTGTGTGTGCGGGTGTGTGTATGTGTATGTATGCGTGTGAGTGTGTGTGAGTGTGTGTGAGTGTGTGTGTGTGTGTGTGTGCGTGTGTGTGTGTGTATGTGTGTGTGCGTGTGTGCGCATGCTGCCAGCCGTAGATTTTGCTTGTTCAGTTCGTGCGCTGGCCCAAGAAGAAAATGGAGCAGTATCGCGTTTCACCAACACGCTTAAATTCGTGCCCGTTGCTTTATCAGATCACTCCATAAATTTTGCATTTGCATCAGCAGCGCAAAGATCTAGGACGAACTGACCTTTTTTATTAATTGATACACAAAGCAATCACTGCTAACAATGGCTTATTCATAGCCTGTTCGTATTCGTCCAATGCTCGGCGGACAAAAAATTCTTCTTAAAAGTTTCGGCTTTCTTTACCACATACATGAAGTTTGCGTCATGACTCTGTGGATTTTGATAAAGGATAACCACTTGTCTAGTCTCCATTTTTCATTTTTGTTTCGAACACAATGAGGCTCGGGAAAAGAAATGGCCTCAGTATAATAATAGCACTTCTGACCAAAGGCAAATTTGTGCATGCAGTTGCCTCAGACTTGGAAAGTTGTAAATCACGTGCGAAAGTACCTCTCCAATGGATAATTACTTACAACACTATACGAGATTATCTTAAGTCGCAGTGATGCTTTAATTTCTTATTGTGCGAAGCAATCATTATAATCATCATGAGCCAAAAGGAAAACATGGACTGATTCTCTCCTACCATTCTTGTGTCCGCCATAACGTTTTTAACAAGCAAAGAAATATCATTAGCAAAGGCAAGACAAATGGAGTTGCCATTCATTAGCCTGTGAAAAAACGTGGTGGTGGTGCTGGACCACAAAATTTGTTGATAAAAGAGAAGCGAGTAATGAAAATGATCTGAAAAGAACTGGTGATGCAAAGTCCGGCCAAACTCTGTTATCCTGTAAGCCTGCTTGCTGAAGCAAACTTTGAGTACTGAAGTCCACAGTGGTTGAGCACGCATTTTTTAGCTATCCTCGATTTCAACTGCATAAGAGCGTTTCTATAAAGGAAAAAGGCAAAGTACACATTATTCAAGGTCAGAATGCTGCACTGACAGATTTGAGCGATCACGTTTGAAGAAAGCTGTGCTTGGAAACGAAGATTATGTTCACATGCATTCTACTGAAAGGACGAGCTGTGAGCGCGTTGCTCAGTTGAGGCTGGATGTAATGCCTGTCTTCGATAGTGTGAATGAGAAAAGATTGAGCCTGTTTGGACGATTAGAGCAGAAATCTTAAGTTTACGTATGTCACCATTAAGAGTTAAGAAGCGTCTTAAATAGTCTGCATCGAATAGAAAATAGGTAGACATGTGCATAAAGTGATAACGATGGATGGGAAAGTAAGAATTTTGAAAAATTGCCCTTCTTCGAATAAGGGGCAAAACAAGGACTTTACAGTGAAAAGGACGACTGTAATCATAATCAACTAGCATTTTATTTAGTACAAATGCACTTTTAGCCAGAGCGAATATAGAACACTTTGCAAGGACATCCTTGGTAGTTCTTCGTTACCATTTTACAAACCAAAAATTTCTAAGAATGTTCAAATTTTAGCGAAGATGATCTTGGCTTCGTCGTTGCCTCTGGATACGCTTTGTAATAGGTTGCTCCATGATTGGACAATAAAGTTCCTCGTTGCTAAATAAGCAGCAAGGCAGCAAGTAAAAGTGTTGCTTAAAGTGTTAAAAGTGGTGCTGCAACACCCAGACGCATTCTTCACACATTAAGGGTCCGTTATTTTTTTATCCTTAAGGTCCGAGGTAATTGTCAGTTCACGGGCATTAGTATCTTCTTTGGTATTGGTCTCAGTAATGGTACGTCTTACATGAATGGCAAAGGTGTTGCGATCAAAATATAGAATAAGAGAGAGAGAGAGGTTTAGACGTAGAGTCATCGTAAATCCGCTAACCAATAAATTATAAACACATGTTTGTTCCGCAAGATCTACTGCTTACTGCAAAATTTACATGGTTGTTTTGTTGTAGTGGTAGTTGCTGTTGTTGTTGTTGTTGCTAACAGGGCACATGCTCTGAAAAATACTGTTGATATGTAAGCCACGCTATTGTCGTGTCTCTTAAACGATAACTAAATCATAGAGGAAAAAGATCTTTCTCTCCTAAAAGCAGCATATTGCATAGATAATGGAAATCTTGAAACAGACCTCCTTAATCTGATCTGCAAACCAACTTGTAAGGCAACATGACCATGGACGTACAGATCGTCACACCAATGCTGCTGTAGTTTATATTCTTGCGGCGACTCCAAATTCGAAGATGATAGGAGGGTATAAGTCTTCATTGCAATTGGTCTGATATGACGCGATCTCTCGGGGTGGCGTTTATGCCTAAAAGACGGCGGCTGCTGTACGGTTACTGATGGTGCAGCTTTCGCTCGCATGTTATTTATTTATTCATTTCTTTTACGTGGCTACGCCTGACAGTAACCCAAAACCTAACCCTAACCCTAACCGTAACCCTTTCCCGAACAAGCTCTTGCAAATCCTCAAGCAGTTGAAACTTTTCTTGAAATTATTCGAGGTAAATGAATTAAAATAAACGCTAGTGGGTGCCACCATATTGACCTACTCGGCATGTCGCATGATGAATTTCGGGTTGTGGAGTGAACCGTGGCTTTACGGAATAAAGTTGTCGCAAGCGCAAGGATCTTGCAGGAGGCAGGTTCACAGATTATCGCAAAAACGGCATTATCATGTGAGTATGTATAAGGAGCATATAATAAAGCACCTCTTAGAATGTTTTAACATATACCAAACAGGATACGGTAGATACATAACAGAATTCTTTTTGCGACTTAATTGTTGAGAAGTGGTTTGATAGACGAAGCAGACCATTGATCTTGATTTGATTCTAGTTTTCGTTCTGTTCCAATGCATTTTGGACGCACATTTATACGAAAAACACCATCACGTAATTAAATAAAAGAACAGAATAAGCTACTCATTGAATAGTTATAAACCGAGGCACACCTGGGAACATCAACACACTCAATGTTGACCCAGTAGAAAATTACGCTTACGGATGACACAAACATGACTAAGGCTGTAGTTAAAATACTAACAACAAACATGCCCGCACTTAAACGTGACCATCAATGTTCAATATTATTGACATGAAGCGATCCTCTGTAGTTGGAGGTTTAACAGTTTTCCGGTATTACAACATATAGTTTATAGCGCACAAAGGTCTACTAAGTTAAGGAAGGTGCCATACCTGCTTTAGAAGTTAACTCTCAGGCATTTTATCCGGCATTGTATTGCGTGATCAATCAATTTAAGTTTTGGTTTGTGTCCTTCTCTCCCTCCTAAAACTTTTACCCCTCGGTACATCGTGTTCTGAACAACCTGTTCGGTTTACGTGGCATATCAGTTTTAATTGACTATTTCGGCAGGTATTCAAAAGATGTGTCTTCCATTTCATTCTTGTTATCATCAATTCAGCATTTTCTCTGGCTTTTCCAGATGCATCCAAAAGCCACGTTTTGGCAGTCTGAAAAGGCTTTCCGTTTCCTTGCCGGCAGGACCGACCTACGTCGATTAGTCGTAAGCCAGTTCCGATAGATTTTGTCTTTCTTTAGCTTTTTTTTAGTGCTTATTTGAAAACGCCAATTCTAATCTCGCTTTCTTCATCTCATCTTTCGTTTGACAAATATCTATGGTTCGCTCGAGTAGCATTCGAAAGGTGCAAACTTTATTACTGGTGTCCCTCTCTTTCATGAACTCGTACAGCTTATTTGCTCTTTCCTGTATGATTTCCTCTTCGCATCATGAGAATCACGATAGCATTTTTTGTCGCTAGGAACATACTGGCGAATTTGTAAATTGCGCGATCGACTATAAGTTTAGTGACAGTGGACTTTTTGACAGTGGACTTTTTATTCGATCGATGTGAATTTAGATATGGTTAACTCTTTGGGAATGTAACCTTTGTCGTTAATCGAGTTGAACAACTGTGTGCGTGCATCTGCACCTAGGTCATGGAGACTACGGATAATTTCGTGCAGCTTTAGAAGTATAACTGTCTCAGACTGCCTAACAGTCCTGCCAAACCCTCTCGGAGGTTTTCCTATTTAAGCTTCCTGGCTATGAATGGTAACTAATAAGTAGATACGAAAGCTCATTTACCTCTAGTCAAGGCAACCAACTCATGATTTCGAAAATACACAAAACCCGATCATGAGTATGGGTTCATGAGCTAAGCAGAAATTCATAAGCTTAAGCGAGGGTAGAAGGTCTCGCACCACAAACCTTTACACAGCAGAATCCGGCTTAGAGGGTTTTTATTATCAAGAATCAAAGCACAACCGATCGAAGAGTGCATAAACGCGAAAAAAAAAAAAAGGTATAGGGCATCTTGCAACTCCACAAAACACCCAAAAATATCCAACAGAAAATGACGTTTGAGAAACAACTACTAAATCCACTCCAAGCCCACCAAATGAGCGCAAAACTGAGATGAAACTTTGAAAAAGCTGAGGTGGAAACTTTGATCCGTGATAATTCTATCAGCCAAGGAAGACGTTCACAGGGCTTCGTTCACGCTTGCCAGATGCCGCCTGCCCAATTACACACTAGGGAGCCGAGACTAATACTACGAATATGAAATTCAGGGAGTTTGAAATTCAGGAAGTTTAATAAATGATGCTTAAAAAATGAAGTTTAAAAAATGAAATTCAGGAAGTTTAAAAAACAGAAGAATGTCGCGCGGCCTTTAGACTTAGCATCGCCGCGGATTGAAAGGTGAACACAGCATAAGGTGACATAAAGTTCACACTCTGCAGACGTGGGTAAGAGACATATTTTAATACAGACAGTCATTTTTTTAAAGGTCAACATAAAAATTTTGCAAATAAATTTTACATGACAGCCTCGTCACGTGATGTCAAACAAAATGTACCATACAGATACAAAACAAGGACGGATGCGCCCTAATGATAACCGAGGGCATAGCATTGACATTTCCGCACATATGAGATGCAGCGACATCCTGCTAGAACAAAAATAAAAATACCGGAATGCAAGCTGGAAATCGGGGATGGTCAAGCAAGAGGTAAGAACATCCATACAGGTGGGAAACCAGACAGAGGGGATAAGCCTCCGGGAAACATGTTCTCTGACGAAAAAAATTATCGTACGACCGCAAGCAATCGAGCTCGGGAGGAGATTTCACGGCTGGCACCATTGCACTCGAAATCAATATCCTTCCTAGCGCGCAAAAATAAATCACTTTTTTTTTCAGGAATCATTACTATCGAACGAATGAACATACGGTAACACGCACTTTTTAAGATAAAAAGTCTCTGCATACAAGCGTTAAAAAAGTGGTGTACGAAGTCTCTGAGGAAGCGACGCGAGCACGACACAAATGGGAAAAGAATTTCCACTTGCTAAACTCCCCGTCCAAAACAAACTCAGATCGACTGAGTGAAAGAAATGCGCGTTAATACGGGAATTTTTTAAGTTAAAAACACAGCAGCCAAACCACAAAGTATGGAGACGGGTACAAAAAAAAAAGGGCACTGCAAATGGGTACGGAAGGGATGGCAATGGTAACAGAAGGAATGAGAATGTTAATGGCAGGAATGGTAATAAAAGCGACAGGAATGAGAATGGTAATAGGAATGGGAATGGTAATGGAAGGAATGGTAAAGGTAGCGGAAGGAATGAGAATGGTAATGGAAAGAATGGGAATGGTAATGGAAGGAATGGTAATAGTAGCGACCGGAATGAGAATGGTAATAGGAATGAGAATGAGAATGGAAGGAATGGTAATGGTAATGGAAGGAATGGAAATGGTAATGGAAGGAATGGTAATGGTAGCGAAAGGAATGAGAATGGTAATGGAGGGGTGGGACTGGGAATGGAGGAAGCGGTAACGGTAACGGAAGGAATGAGAATGGTAGTGAAAGAAATGGTTATGGTAATGGAAGGGAAAGGAAAGGCAACGGAAGCAACGGGAATAGAGGTGAAAGTAATGAAAGGAAGGCGGTGCTCAAAGCAAATGCTTCACCGAAAGGCCACAGAAAATTACATAATACGCATCGAGTATATGAAACATGTAATTGTTGCTCGATATCACTAGGCAATAAAATTTCATTCACTTCTTTATCAAGCTTTATTTCTTCCTCTTTTAAATTTAGCAAACTAAACGTTGCTTTAGTCACCCATCGCCATGGTTTCCAGAATAATTATTACCTGCAAACTGTTCCTGCGGCCTGCAGACCGCAATACTGTTTCTGTTTCGTCGGCGGATGAAGCACTGCTTAGGTGAAATGCAGAAGTGCTCCTTCCAGCCCCACCAACTACATACACATGGGACATATCGGATAAGGACGATAGCAGGGAAGGGGATTGAAACTCGGCCATCTGGTAAGCATCGCTTTCCAAACCAACATGAAGCAACATGACAATCTAGTTAAAGATGGAGGCTACCGAAAGCTGATGAAGACCTGAGCGGATTTAGACGGAAACAATGGAATCCAACGCAACCACTTGGCATCTGTTCCAAGTACCGAAAGAGTCATACATCTCATGTGAAGTACTTTATAGCTAACAGATCTCGATGGTGGCAGACCTCTCAGTGCAGATGCGACGGGAACACCCAAACTGACCAACAACTCTCAGTTACAGAGAGCTCTACAAAGCGCTAATAGGCCGCACTACTTAAGAAAGAAAAGCAACACCCTTCCACAACAGTCGCACGCAGTGCTCACGTAAAAGAAGACTGCAACACTGCCCAGACCTCGCTGCAAGAGGGATAAGTGATTGCTACAAGAGCTTGCTACAAGGTGGGTTAACATTACTTCCGGCGCAAGGCCTTGTTTTCGGAATGCATAGAGGATTCACCACGGACCTTCGTTCCTGTCTCGAGGGACACAGAGACCCACCAACATAATGATGCGTGAAAGAAAACATCAGCAAGAGCAGAAATGGGACTCCATCAAATCATTTTTCAACGCACTTCATCATCATGAAAAAATATTTTTAAGATATCAGACAAATTTTTTCCAAATTGCCGGATGCCAAAGTTACAGCTGGGCCACAAGAAAAACTGACGATGGCATCTGAAGGCCTTGACAGCAAAATTTAGAACGAGCCCATTTAAGCATGCTTCCAATGGCTTTTGGCAAAACAACAACGCAGAAAACTACAATGACTTGGTTGATGGACTGCTTAACAGCAATCGGGGGATTCGGGCGGCAGATTGTCAGCAAACTGCCCAAATACAATCTTAACTTGGCTACTGCCGTGTCAATTCTTGCAGGTGTTAGTGATGAGAATGATGGAGGTCTAAACTAGGACCAGTGATGGCGAAACGGTACCAAGATTGGCGTGATAAAACCATGATGAGAGAACTAAGTTGTGGTTTCTCCACTTTAAAAAGAAGATCTAATGTGCAGTTGTGAACTTCCGAAGGCATATTGCAGTTATATAAGCACCTATGTAAACGGAAGCAAATGTACATATACGTTTATCGCAGCTTGTCTGCAAAAATAAATCGTACTCTGTTTTTTTTTGTCCTTACCGGTGGGACTAGCTAGAACACACTGCGAAGATCTTATCTTCACGACAGCTAACCAAAAACTGATGGGGCTTTCAGAATTAGCATGGAAAGTCAAGAAACAGGAAATATTCAAACGAAACAGCACTTTCACGAAAATTTGTTGCGTAGTGTAACCGAACATCGCACTTTCACTTATCCTCTCCCCATACCACACCTATACCTCGATCCACACACGCACACATGCACACACACATACACACAGACACGCACGCACACGCACACACACACGTTTACGTGTCCTCTCCCCATGCAACAACTATAGCCGTACCCACACCCACTCGCATGTAAACGTACACACTGGCATGCATTAATGTAATGCCCCCTGGTCCACTTTGGGAAGACGGAGGGCGCTTAATCCCCCGGCGACAAGAAGCGCAGAGATGAGCAACAGCGGCACAGAACAGTGGACATCAACAAGTTGTCCGAACACCGCGTTGCCCAATATGGCCGCAATCCGACCCATTCCAGCTTGCAGACCAAACGCGGTCGACCTAAACAGAACAAGCCAAGTAGAAACAGTGCAGACAGATAAACAAACTCAAACGTGCACAAGCCATGTTCCCGATCTGATTAATACTTAAAGGCATACCAGCAAACGAGAAAACGCCCGAGAAAAGCGCCTACAAGAAGACACCAACACCAATCGCATTAGTGATGATACTCTATCGAGGGCGAGATGAAGTGCGCACGATTCTATCCGCGTGGTTAATCCATCAGCTTGCAGGTTAACGCACGCCAAGTACTTGCATAAGTTGACCGCCCCTTTATTAGAAGTTAGCAGCAACGCAAGCAAAAAGATTTTAATCCAGTGATCTTGGACGGTATACTCTATGCTTCTAGCAGGACACACAAGCCAACGCTCAAACCTAGATTGATGGCAACAAAAGAATAACTGAAAAAAGAATAATATATCGCCGCTGAATCTAAGCAAAACGCAGAGAGGAAAACCAACAATGCCAGATTGTCTACGAAAGACAGCCGTCAGATTTTTTTACGACTGACAACTGTCGGACTGTTCATACCTCAGATGAGTCGGATACTGCTCCATAGAGATGACGTCAAGGGCGTTCCAACCGGCAACGGAGAGTCCGGAGAACACACACGACATGACAATCATCTCCACTTTGCTCGTCACCAGCCAGAAGAAAAACACGCTGACGCCTGACAAAGTCATCGACAGAGCTGAAGAAAAACAGCACAAGAGGGAAATAGGTTAGAGCTAGGTCGAAATAGGTCGAAATGAGAGGCAAAGGTAACACCATTGGCAGCCGAATTCTTCTTGTAGCAACAAACGAGAGTGAAACCCAAAGAAACCACCTCAACAAGGACTTCAGCATCGTTGCTCGGACTACATTTCTCTAAGGGTCTGCGTCTCGAAGCTCGCTCTCGTTTGAAACAAGAATATTTCTCGTCCCGTTTGAATCGAGACCGATGTTCTTCTCGTCTCAAAACTTCTCGTTTGTTTCGAGACGGACCTCCGTCTCGTATCGAAACATCTCAAAACTCAGCAAGCTTCGAGACGCAGATCCTTGCGTTTCTGCTCTGACTACATTTTTCATAACGGGTCACGGCAGCTCAGTGCGACGATCCACCTAAGCAACAAGGCAGAAGGAAGCACCCATACCCATCATCTGACGTCGGCCGATCGTATTTATCAGGGCGATGGTGAATATGTTGCCAGGGAGGTTGGACAGGGCGACGAGAAACGATTCAAGATAGACGTCCTCCGGATGGGCGACCTTCTCCTCGCACGTCAAACCAGACGGGGTGACGTTCATGGCTTGCCCGGCGTGACCGCAAGTCGACTCGCCATTCTGAATCCGCTGGAAAATTTCCGGAAACCACATCCAAAGACCGTAGAACCTGAAAGAAAAACGCGTCCCAGCGTTGCCAACACGCTTTATAACGAAAAAACCAAGCATTCTCTGTCGAATGAAAGGCCAAATGAAATCCTTTGTACAATTGTTTGCGCCGACTACAATAAAAATCCATTTCAGATCAAAATGTATTTAGCAATAGTCGATCGAAATATATCTCCTGGACTGAAGAACATGGGGCGATTCCCAAAAGGCCGACTCAGAGCCGTTGGCAATAGTTTTCACCTAGGAAAGTCTCTTCCGCAATTAGCAAAATACTTACTAAAGGATCCGACAAAGAACTTTGTGCCAGACGTGTTGGCTCAAAGGAACACGAGCTCGAAGATTAATCTTACACAGAATCAACAAGGACGTATCAAACTGCCTTTCTGCTACACTTAAAACATTTATGGAGAAGCATTTGGTTATGTCCTACTTCACATGCACAACTTTAGGGTGCTTTTGACGTGACATCAATAAAATTACTGACAACGTGTGCCAATTACAAAGTCCTATTACAATATTCTAGCGTTTCTGATCATTCCACATTTCATCAGAGAATAAAAATATATTGAACATCAAGTTACGTCAACGATAAATTGTCATAACCAGGTAAAGGCACCGGGTGCTAAAGCTCCCTCTAACCTCGCAAGCAAGGTAATCTAGCGCTGGCAGCATGTCTAGGATTGTCAATGCCATCCGGGATATTAGTAGGAATCTGGCAACCGCAAAGACACACAAGATCAGGTGTGACATGCGTGATCCGCACGAGGATCGCTCGCAACCAAGGCACGCACACGATTTTCCGCTGCTGGCGTGGCCACCGGAACGTCAATGGGCAAAGCATAGTTTCTTAAACGGTCTCCTGAACCTTATCGGGCGCCAGAAGAGCTAATATTATCGCTGGAGATTGTTAGCATGTTTGCATAAAAACAAAACAAAAAAAAAACAGTACAGAAGGGTTGGACATAAGTTCCACGTCGAAATTTTGCATGACACAGTAGCCTCACATTACATTACACAATAGCCTCAATTCGCAAAGCAAGAGAACAACCAGACATGCGGAAAATTCGCTCTTACCCAAACGACAGCGTGAACCAGATAAACAACATGATAAATGTCCGGCTCGTGAAGGGCTTTTCAAACAACTTCCAAGTCGCAGCCACAATCTGCAATAAAAAAAAAATTAAAAAAAAATTAAATGCACACTCAAGCCGGACAGAGCGCAGGAATATTCCAACGTCGGCCGCAGCGCGCTAGAATCGGCTGCTACTCGCAAAGGCATGCCGCCGCCTTATGGAAGGCACGGAACACAGCATTGGCGTCACTAGAAGGGTGCGGGGGGGGGGGGGTGCGGCACGCACCAGATGACACGACCATGACCTGACCTGATTATATAGTACAGGAACAAGCGGAGAATGTCTATGGTGATTATGCTGATTATGTATGCTAATACTAGAGGAGTGTCACTAAGGGTTTACCGCACCGACAGACACCAACCCTGGTGACGCCACCGGAACGCAGTACGGAAATTCAACCTCCATGGATTCTAGAGTCTTCCTAAGAAGTTATAGGCAATAAGACATGCGCATACTTCCATGACGTTTAAAACGGCATCCGAATGGACCTCTCAAGTTAGCTACTAAATACCTAACAACTGCTCTTGTTAAATATTTCTTTACAGAGGCTTATATTCTTATCTCTATTATTACTTTTACTGTTTCTCTATTAATCTAATTGTTACTACTACATTTTATATTTATTATCATAATTATTTATGATCATAATATTTATTATCATAATTACTACTATTACTATCACTGCTATGGAGAACGACTATCCGCGTCAGGCAGCAGTTAAATTCACGAACAGGTACATAAAAATCTCTCGCATAAGCCGCTCAATTGCTGCCCTTTAAACAAGGCTGGCAGTAGCACAAATGACTTAACTGTCTCGCTTTACCATACGACTGCAACGACCCACCGACAGTTTGGGAAGGGGTTCACACTGAACGTGGTGGGCGGTAGCCCATTAACCGCAACCCTAACCAGAACGCACCCAAACCCTATGCGTAACCTGAATTGCGCATAAATATAACCCCTTCTCACGTATGTCAAGGCAAAGTGCATCCCGTGCATATACGAACTGCTAGACCAAGACTACTACCAGGCGCACGAGAATTACGTAGCCAAACGGCCAAGCTCAACGACCAGGCTCAAGACAACGACCAAATTCAACTAGCAGACTCAAGTGAAACACCAGGCTCATCTCCCAAGCTCAAAAACCAGACTCAAGACAACTACCAAGTTCAACTACCAATCGAAATGGAAATATCTGCATGTCCAGAAACAAAACACAACCAAACAAAAAAACTAATACTACAGCAAAGCGCAACCATCACGACGGGGAACGCGCTAGAAAAAAGAAAGAAACCACAAACCTTTGCTGCCAGCCGGTATGTCCTTCCAAGGAACAGGCTGAACATGCACTGTTGACCGTTATCGGCATCGCTCGTATCTGCGTTGAAACTGTCATCTGCACCATCAACCGCGAAGTTCAAGCAAATCTGAGCAAATTTATCGATCTGTAACAAAACAAAGAGCGTGACCAGGCGTAGCATACATGCTTGCTTGCAACCAGAGTACACAACGACATTTCAACGAAAACGTTGAACCCAAACACCATGTATGTATGTATGCACGAATGTATGCATGCATGTATGTATGTATGCATGCATGCATGTATGTATGTATGCATGCATGCATGTATGTATGTATGCATGCATGCATGTATGTATGTATGTATGTATGTATGTATGTATGTATGTATGTATGTA
>QQSS02162179.1:0-15479 GCA_003687565.2 Craspedacusta sowerbii | reverse complement strand
ACATACATACATACATACATACATACATACATACATACATACATACATAAATACATACATACATACATACATAAATACATGCATGCGTAAAGCTCGACTGCCCTAAACCAAACTATCAAACACAAGCCAAACAAAGATTACGGCTTTTACATTACCAAGTGGCCACAGCAAATATTATTTTACACTTCTAACAGGCAGCACTTTCTCTTACTGCATAAATAAATACATAAATCTCAGTCATGTTAGGAAGTAAAAAACCTAAGGCTGGTATCCGGCACCTTTCTGACACCCACCTTTCCTTCTTCGTGTTGCGCACCTCCTTTAGAGCGCGGTAATCCTGCCGGTGAGTGGGTGTTCGTACAAGCAGGCGTCGATAGTCTTTTGGCTTGCCCTCGCCCAAGCTTGATACGCTAAAGAAACCCGAACAAATGCGCCTCCTATCAATACATGCACCCCCATCGCGGAGCAAAAATCCACACTCACGAAAGCGCGCTCCCATACCCGACTCGTTTCAAGGAATCCAAGCGCACTGTGTGAAAGCGGAACGCTAGCGCACGTGAAGACCAAGACAAGGCGCTGGCTTTAGTCGCCACCGAGAAATTACAGATAGTGGTAAACTGCAACAATCGACTGCCAGAAAGAGGAACACTTTAAACAAAATATATTGCGATTGCCTACGTCAAAACTGAAGTCAAAGAGATATCGAAGTATATCTTTAAGTACAGCTACTTACGCCGGCAATTGTTGAGGGACAGGCTCGCGCCCCCTCTTTTGGCTGTGAATGTTGATAAGTCGCTCGGCTTCCACTTTCGCCTATCAAATACATGACGCCAAAGTTAAAGGACGCACACGAGGACAGCACGATAGCGATGAGACCTCCCTAACATTGTACATGAGAAAGGACTGCAGACACTAGGAAACGTCGAAAAGCATACTCGACAAACACGATCTTTAAGGCGATACGATGATCAAAAACATGTATACATACGGAGCAGGACTAAAATTAAGGTTATTTCGAGTACGCACGGCAAGACAAGCGTTAAGCAAGTCGCGTTCATTCCAACATGAGAATCAAGTCAACAGAATGCCGAGCCACATCGTCTATACGCTCAACACTACTCTTACGCTTCAACAGGCAAGTCTTCACGCAGTAATCACAACATTAGAACACGCATGAACATTAACGAAAGGAAATATAAACAATCGCCCTGCCTGGTGCTTCACCTTCTTCAAGTAGGCGTTTATGCTGTAACTTAGTGAGCCGTCCACGTGGTCAGGAACCAAGTTGTTAGGCGCGCCCATTCTCCGCAAGGCATTTCGCAGAGGCTACAAATACCAAAGAAACATGAGAGAAATTCCACCAAAGTCAAATCTTAAAAGGAAAATTCGCTAAGCAATGCCACCAACGAATGCCCAAAAAACGGAAACTTTATCAGCAGAAAGTGCAACTGGAAAAACGTCTTGTGAATCTAGTAGGCAGCAACCAGGGACATTCATTCGAAACTAAGAAATACTCAAGATTGAAGCGGCTGAAGATTTGTTCTGGAAATTACGCAGAAAAAGATATTGACAACGAATATGGGTTTCACGGCGCAATTCCATCCCCAAAACAAAATGCGAAACGCAAGGACAGACGGATAGGAAAATCAATTTCGAAGCAGATGCCATATTAAAAATTCGGAAAGTACTCTCCCGCTCCAACAGAAGGATATAAAAAGCTTTCCATAAAAATAAAAAAATTAAATAAGAAGACTGCGAGAAACAATGAGGTTACACTAACCCCAGCATAATAACTAGGCATCGTCTGCAGGTACTCATCAAAGCTTTGCCGCCATTTCGGAGTAGGCTTACACTTGTGAACTTTGAACAATTCATCTACAAGGGAAAACATACTTCTTGAGCGACAGCAGCAGGGAACCTCCAACAAACTCGCAAGCTTGTCTGCGTAAGGACTAGACGCAACAAGGCCAAGGAAGCAAAGAAAACAACTTCACGTATCTACACGTTAAGATGAAAGCGCTAGAAGATCGCCAAACGGAAAGAATACAGCCTTTCGGTTCACCGACCACATAGCAACAGCAGATGACAACAATTGATTACTACGCGAATTTCTTGTAGTTTCTCCAGCAAGAATAGCACCGTCATAATCAGACTTCTAAATCAGGCTGAAAATGGCATCTAAACTCTTACGATCTAACATATAAATTTCATTCATTCGAAAAAAATTCATCTGAACAAAATCATTGACTCAGAGCGAAAAAAATCTAGAGGTGGCAGTTTCCCTTACCCAAAAGCGGCATGATGCAAGGATAATTGTACGGCATAACAAAGAAGTTGACACACTGGAGATTTGTTGACGCCTTTAAGTAGCCGAACGGAAAACCAAGTTCTGAATGTGACGAGCTGCCACTAACGAATGTCTAAAAAGAGAAATTTGGGTACCAGAAAACCGCCAGCGGAAAACCATCTTGCGAATCTAGTAGACGGCAACCAGCGAGCTTCAAAATTAAGAAAATACACAAATTTCAAGTACACAAAATTAAAATAACACAAAAAAAAAAAGAAGACTGAAACATGGTTTTCTGCATACCTGCCATGCAACGGTGGGCTGCTTTCGCTCCAGAATGAACTGTGTAAGCGGCGAGGGCTCAAGCTCATACTTGTCAAATGGCATATTGTCAATAACCATGGGCTCTGTATCCACGCACAGAAATTTCACCGAAGGGTGGGCATCTCTGGCAGGCTATCGAATCAAAGCACAATGATCATGCAGCAACTCCCTACTGTCCTGAATGACATAAGCAAGATGTAAACTGCTTCCAACCAGAAAAAATGCAAAACTCATAAACAACAACACCTGCAAGAACTCGAGGTAGATAATTAAGTTTAGTCAGACACACGTACCAAACTTCCCATAGACGTATCCGGCCAGAAGTTCTCCGGTATGGGCCAGTGCGCGCCAGAGCCTTTCACATTCGTGCGCACGAAAATCATGCGTCTGGTCTTGTGCCACACAGTAGACGCCAAAGCTGGAACAGCGGGGGACAAGGCATCAGAGCGCAACTTGTCAAGCTCAGCTAGCTCAGCACCACGAATGGGGTCAGCTGGAATCTTTGGAGAGCTAGACATCAAACAGAGATTTTCCCATAACTGACAGCATTTCTACATATACAGACATTCCCTCAGTGAAGCCCTGACGTGAAAGGATGCCATACAGGATGCCTTTAGAGAACGCAGCAACGAAAATAGCAAAAACACTCAAAACGTAGTGGTTACGGAACGGGGATTTTAAACTCGGGAATTTCTGGATTCAAGCATAGGCACACCAAAACCAACAAACGTCGTCTTACGATGGTCGGCTATCTGTCGCGTATCATCGTGGAAGCAATCATCAAATCGATGGTAAAAAACGACCGCAACAAGCGTCTCTTTCTAGGGGAGGAGAAGCGCTAGGAAGTACTAAAAGACACTTAACTAACACTCTGCATACCTGCTATCCAGACCTTCCGTTTTCACAGGTGGCAGTGGTTTTATCACGGCAACATTAGAAGACGGTCCATTCGTCGTTAATCCAGGTCGCAACGGCCCGTTCGGAAGAATGATTTGCTGCAGGGAAGTAAGTGCGATGGGAGGAGTAGAGTACAAAGCCTGAGTTCGGGCGAGCAAAGCGGCTCCCACCTGTGCCATCGAAGAAAGCGGCATGGCTGGATTCGGCATCGACATCGGCGAAGATGGCATAGATAGCGCGTGATTCATTGGCATCGCGGGAGCTTGTGGCATCACCAGCGTGGGCAATGCTGAGATTAAGTTAGTAGAAGCTGCGCTTCGTAAGCTCGAGATGGGCGAGAGCGCAGATGCAGTCAGATGCAACGCCGAGCTCAAAGCTGCAGCAGACTGAGGGTGCAGACACGAGCTCGCTTGCAAAACAGCGTTGGCCACAAACGCGACTCCAGGATTGGGAGATAGGACACTGCCACCGACGCGACCTTGCAAAGTAGCGTTTGTAGCAGCAGCTAACGCGGGAGGCAAAGGAGGCGGCGGTATGAGACCACTTGGACCATTCATCAGTTGCGGAAGAATAGAAATAGGTGGCCCATTTATCATAAGTCCCGGGGGTGGAGGGAAGAAGCCGGGTCTTGGAGGAAGAAAACCGTTCATAGGGAGAGGCTGCATGCTTAAGACATTCTTGAACTTCTCTGTGTCCATAGGAACAGGAGAAGCAACTTCGTCTTCCCGCTTTGGTGTACAGCCTCCGGGAGGTTTTGGGTCTAAAACAAAAACATATGTGGTTTGCGTGGCAAACTGCATTACAGAAAGTGACAAGAACCTTACAAACTTTAACCGTAGCTTTGACTGTGAGGTCGGACATGGCTATTACAACCTGCCACTGCAATTAGATTGCTTGTATAATACGACATGCAAGATCGGACAAACCTTCCTTAGCAACCGGTTCAGGATCGGGTCCGAACTTTTCAAAGCTGATCACAGCTCCAGGAATATTGATCTTCTGAGCAATGGACTCCATGGACTGCATAAGACTCTTATGGTTGCAAATGCTGTACAATTTACCTGCAATAATAATAATAACAATAATAATAATAACAACCACAACAACAACAATAACAATAATAATAATAAAAACACTCATGACTATAAGGAAAGTCCAGCCTACAGAAACAACAATAAGAAAAACTACAACTACAAATACAGGAGCAGCACCAACAGAGCAGCAACATAAGTTGCAGATGTTTCTACAGCATCACCAGCCAGAATTTACGCCAAACTAGTGGAAACCAGACTCTAAGTGCATTGATAAATTAGATCCTAGCAAGATTCGATTTCAGCTTTGGTGAGAGATAAATTTGTGCGACGGTGTTACTAATATAACTCCACCCAATGAAAAAAATCTCCAAAAACCAGCAGACTTATTACGTGCACATGTGAAAATTACGAAAACTATGGCACTCTAACCTCCTGTAGCATCACACATGACAGAAAGGGGCGTATCATCCTGCTGAGCAAGCACTTGCTTTTCAGTCAAACATGAAACAAATCCCGGAATCTTCAGGCTAAGCGCAAACAATCGCTGGTCCCATCTGTATTCTTCTTTCGTTAGCTCTCCACCAGGAAGACGGTTTTCATTAGGTATAACAAGCTCAAAATGAAAAGAATGTTACAAACCCTAATAACTCTTGCATTAAACACTATGACCCTGTAAGCCAGGCTACAAACAGGTTGTAACACCAGATCAAACCAGCCTTATTATCACATAAATGCTTTCCCATGCTTAGAAATAACATGCTAAATTCTACAGCAGGGAACAGAAGTCCTTTCTACAAATTTGACAAGTTTTAAATGGCTTCAAATCATGGATTGAGCACTATGAACGCATAACATTACCAAAACCATACAAAACGCTAAAAATAACTGCCCTGGAGCATACCTCTTGGATGGTGCCATCAATGTTGACAAGGCAGTTTCCATCAGAAATGACCAATACCAATGCAGGCTCCAAATAAAAAGGATTGCGACCCTGGAATTTCAGGTCAAGGATGAAATATCAAAATATTACTAGCATCATCATGCAAAAAAAAAAAAAACATCTGACAATGTCAGTGAAAAACGTGATTTCAATAAGACACAGGTTATCTACCCAAACTTTAAACCAAAAGCACTCACCATTGCATAGTTGTCGATTCCTGATTGCAATCTATGCATGTTTAGCAAATCAAAGGTTTCACGCAGGGAGCTACCAAGATCAGACAGACCGACTGCCTGCAAGTTCTTTAGCTCGTCTGTAAAAACTTGAAGATTTTCTCGCCATCCAGCCTGGAAACCAAATATATATATATATATATATATATATATATACATATATATATATATATACATATATAACTACAAAGAATGAAGCTTAAAACACATTCCTATAATTTGTTAAATAAATGAACGCCAAAAGCATAAATACCATCTATCTATAGTTCTGCTACATTGATCACAAGGTTTTCAGGGTGATGTTACGAATCCTGCTTAGAGCATCTTTTTGGAAAGCACATACATCTAAATTTAAGTTAATCAATTCAGCTGATGTCCTTTGGGAAGTGAGTTGTGCTACTTTAACAGCATTTACCAGCTACCTTATCAAATACAAGATTCTGCTAAGGCTTCATTGTACAAGGCAATTATTGCTGATCGATTGCACTTGCACCTTCTCTAGTCCCAGAGGGACTATTAGCTGGCACTATCCAGGCTCCAGCCATTTTGTCTCTGGTACAGGTCTATAGTTAGCCATGCAGTGCGGCATGCAGTTTTCGATGGGCTTCGAGCTTCGGAAGATCAGAGAGCATGCTTTAAAAGGCTCTACAGGATTTTGCTGTGAACTTGCTTTTTAACTTGAAAATACACAGGGTAAGTCAAACAGCTGAGCCTCAAAATATCGGACAAGCCTTGCAAGCAAGGTGGCATGCGCCAATAATCAGTGAGGTTACCCTGCATTATTGCATTTGTGGTACAAACCATACAAAGCCTAAAGCCCAAGTAGCCCTTGGTAGTATGATTTGAGACCTCATAACGATTTACATTTTAGAAAGCTAATCGAACATGCCTGCAGGATATATATGTCAGTAGGCAACGCTTTGAAAGTAGCAGAATGTTGTTTATTTGTTACAAAAAGGCTCTCTTAATTATGAACCACTGAAGGCCACTGTCAACACAGGTGAAATTTTCGAGAATAAACAACGTGTCTTCATAGCAATAGCTATAAAAGTAACGCGTCTTAATTCGAGCAAAGTTTTGTAGTGTAGTAGTGTTTTGGGGACGCAATTACACCAATGTAAGAGGTTTAACAAGATTGGTTTAAGGCTGACTCATACCCGGACAAGGTTACACAACTGAGCAGTTACGTTACCAATTTACAAAATTAATCAGGAATGACAGAATAAAAGTGAAGGGCTTTGTCATGCACCATGGGAAAAAACGAGAAAACTTGTCAAACCGCAGGTACTACAGAATAAAACAAGGGTGCATGAATACACAATCCATGCAAAAAAGATACACAAATACGTACCTAGTTTTAACTCTAAAAAAAAAAATTTTGATCTGTGGTGTTTACATAAAAATTAGCTTTTATGCTATTGCACTTTGCAAATCAAATTCAAACATTTTGTCGCCACTTCTTACGTCACGCAATGAGCATCATTAATAATTATAATAATATTATACTAATATATCACAAATAATGGCGAACTCCATGCCCAAATTCAGACATGCATTCAGACAACGGCGAACAGGGGGTATCAGGGTACCTCAATCAACCAAACTAAACAATGCAAAGCTTTATGCATTACAAATTGAAGCCACGTAAACACGTCTTGTGGATCAGTGACGTATTATTGATAGAATCAGAAACTGGGACTCTAATTCAAAGTGGTGTAGCGGACGTTCTGCTAAATCAGCAGTCCCCCAGTCAACCCTCACCTTCACCCGAGGCTCATCAAAGGTTACCAACATGTAGCGATCGCCACGACTGGCATTGCTGTCACGAGCGCGAATCTGAAGGAAAGCAAAATATTTAGATGTTGGCTGTTTCAGATTAGAAAAAGAAACTCGTTCGTGTTGTTTCCATAAGGACGCCTTCTTGAAAATGCAGCTAACTGGCAAGCTTACTTTTAGGAAAGACTCCACAGCTCCTTTGGCTATGTCTAGGTAGGAGGTACCTAAACACGTCTTTTGATTCATAGACGCACTGGTATCAACCAGGAAAACTAGCAAGACCATGACAAGGTGATTTTCTCTTCAGTGTGAACCGTTTCTGAAACAAAATAAAATAAAATCGCGGAAGGGAAACCTATAAACATGATTTCACTCCGGCACTCAGAACCGCTCTGAGTGTTCTGAAGGGGTGCAGCAGCATAAAATCACCACGACGGCCAGTCTTGTCACGTGATCTAATGAAGGCTTACGATTGGCAACGAAAGAGAATGATTCGAATTAAATATGCCTGTGGACTTGCTCAAGTCGTTATCGCCTTGATTGTGAGCGAAGAGATTAGTATTGCCCAGTGTCCGCTGTCGAAGAGAACTGAAGCCACAGGTAAGCCAGGTACAGCTCGTGCAGCTACAGATTCCCGCCTTCGACCTCCTTTCAGTGTCATGTTTACAGCACAACAGCTACATCATAAACAATAAGTCAAAAGAATCAATAATTTATCGCCATGACATTCGCATGCATAGACTATAATAGAACGATTGGTAACAGCAAAGTAGAGTAAAAAAGTGACATATGTGAGGTGAATATGACTTGTTCGACTTCAACACCTTTGGTAATCCAGACGAGTTAGAGTGGAGAGTTATGGGTATAGTAGTGCGCACTTCAAAAAATATTGTTTTTGGCTTAGTAAGCTATGAAATTAGTAAGTAGTAATAGTGTAGTGTAAGTAATAGTGACCCCTTAAGAAGAGATTACGGACATTGCATGAATCTCAGACTTAAAGTTTACTGCTAATGACGCTCCGTTTAATTAAGATTATGTCCATTTTCAGACAGGTTATTGTTTTATCAGTCAATAAAAAGTATGTTAAAAAATTTAATACAAACAATCCTTCAAATATAAAAACATGTCATATAAAAAAAGATAAAAAAATGTAATGTGAAATGCATAAAAGGAATACCTAAAAAAACTGATATTCTTGACGTTACATCGATTGACCCAACCAAAACAAAAGCAATAGTAAGCCCTTAAGAAAGACAGTACGGACATTGCATGAGTCTCAAACTTAAAGTATACTGCTGAGGAAGCTCCTTTTAATTAAGATCATGTCCATTTTCAAACAGTTCATTGTTTGTCAGACTTTCAATATAAACTATTAAAAAATTTTATATAAAAGTATCATAAAAATATGAAAAAATTGATATATAAACATATCAAATAATAAATCTAAAAATATAAAGTGTATATAAAAAATATTCAAAAAATTATTGATACTCTTGACGTAATTGCTCCAGTACCCTTAGGAAAGAGAATTGCATGAATCTCAAACTTGAAGTATACTGCTAATGAAGTTCCCTTTAATTAACATGATGTCCGTTTTCAATCAGGTCATTGCTTCATCAGAACTTCAATACAAAATATAGAAAAATTGTAATCTAAGAATATCATAAAAACATTTGAAAAGTACTCATATAAAAAATCTTAAAAATGAATTTAAAACATATAAAGTATATAAAGGAATATATAATAACACTATTATTCCAGTATAGGGCTTAGGCCATAAATAGCTAAACCTGTAGAAAAAGCTCTGTATTACTCGTGGTCTCCTAAAATCAGTGTCTGAAAGAGATCGCATCTAAAGAAGATTCTCGAGTGAGAGAAATGCTGACCATGAAAGGAAATACACGCACTCACTTAATAAAAATTATCTAAAAATGGCCTTACTTTTGCAAAAAAGCAAATACTTCATTTCCGTGTCTATTTGCAACATAATACCGCATTGAAATTACTTGGGATGGTATCAAATCTATAACGCAAGCCTCGCAAAATTAATTGCAGTATACACCTGATAGAAAAAACTCGACTGATCGTAACGTCTGACGCCTAAAAGATATAGAAGTGTCTTTCAAGAATATTTTCAGCGATCGGTCAGAGACTTGACGGAAGAATACCAACCGCCAAGCATGGCTTCAGTTGCTACTTGACAGGAAATGTAAGAAACCGTATGACACGACGGCCATTAAAGTATCAAAGATCATTGATAGCCTTCAAACTTCAAAAGCATCAGAGCCAAATAACATTCCTCCTCGATTATTAAAAGTAGCCAATGTTTGATTCCACAACCCTGTTATCACTTGCTTATTATCAACAAATCTTTGCTACAAGCTTGCTTTCCATCATGTCTGAAGCTAGTGAAGGTCATCCCAGTGTATAAATCAGGCGGGTCGGACTTGTGCTCTAACTATCTAACTATCACTACTTTCGAATATCAGTTAAGTGTTCGAGAAGGCCATGCACGTTCGCCTGACTCACAACTAGAAAAGCGTAATTTAATCAACGAATTAAATTTTGGAATTTCTTGCTAGACTTATGTTTGGTGCAGGAGTATTCCTAGATCTACAAAAGGTCTTTGATACCGTTAATCGCCGCATTCTCCTAAAGAAACTGGAACACAGCGGTATTTGAGGTCACGTAAACGACTGGTTTGCTTCCTTTCTATAAGACCGTGAGTGATTCGTGACGATGGACTCGGCTGATTCTGCAAAGAAGTGACTTAGAGTACGGAGTTCTGCCAGTCTCTGTGCTGGGACCCCTGCTCTTTTTTTTTGTATGTAAATGACTTGCGATATTGTCTTTCCGGCGCTGGTCACTTTGCCGATGACATTAACATTTTGCTAAGTTATTCGTTATTAAAAGTTATTTGAAAGTCTTTAAATAAGGATCTAGAAAAACTTTTCGACTGGCTTTGCGCAAATCATCTGTAGCTAAATACTCAAATTACAGACATTGTTCTGCTTAGCCTACAAGTAAACGAGCTGACTTTCTCATCACGATTTTCTTCCAAAGAACAAATATATTTTCATCAAGCAAGGTGTCTACTTGGGAGTATTAATCGACGCATTCTTGACCTGGAAATCCCATACTGTCGAACTTCCCAAGAAGTTAATGCTGCTGCAATCTTATGCAAGATTCAGTGCTTTGTGCCACTAAAAACTCTTACAACCTTATACTTTTGCCTTCTTCAGGAGTACCATGTGGATGCCTAGTATGGTGTTTGACTAATAAGCAGTATCGAGATGAATATATTCTATACAAAAAGAACTCTACGAATCATTACCTCTCGCAATTTCATGACCAGACCTCCAACCTATTTGCGAAAATGCAAGTACTTAACTTGACGATGTAATTGAACTCCACAGATTTTATTTCATGCACGACCGGATTAATTGCACCTTGCCATATTCCAGCAAGTCCCTTATGTCTATAAGAGAAATCCCAAATTACAAGAAACGGCGAGATAGGAATGCGTCCCGTGGAAAAGACCTACACCGTGAAATGCGCAAAAAAATCCTTAAAGTTTGATGGTCCCAATATCCTCAACAGCTTGCTTGACTTAGAAATAGACCTCAGTGTTAGTAAGGCACAATTCAAAAGGCAGCTACATGCTCTCGCAATCACAAGATAATAGGGATTAGCATTGCTACAACGCTCTGGCGATATGGCTACATGTTACACAGTCAAACTGCATGACACATGTAAGATTTTGCATATTAGTATCCATAAGAAATGAGGTGTTAGGCGGATCTTCCCGAAGAACTCTCTTTCCCTATTAACAACCTTGTAAGCGTACTATTTCGTAAGAAGCAACACCAAGAAAATTAGCTGAAAATGTAGTTGAAAATAATCCACGCAATGAATAAAATTTCACAAGGGGTTCTTCTTAAAAATTAAACAAGGGGTTCTTCTTAAGTCCCTTGGCAAAGTACAGTCTATTGACTATGCATGGTTTCTCGAATGCGCGAAGGTACCCTTTCGACCACAGCTGAATGAGAAAGCTTGACATCGTGAAAGTTGACCAAACAGCTGCATCTGTCCTTACCTGTCAATACTTCAAGCTATGCAGTAGCCAGGTCGCCGATCGTAAGTAGACAACCGAACGTAGGGAATACTCGCTTTATAAGTTTCACGCCCTTCGCCTCTTGCGACAATTTAATGGACATAAATCTCCGAGTTTTGTTTTGTCTCGCTCGATATTGCTTCAAATTAGCTATCGGTTAAATGGCAAAGGCAGCGGCTATATCGTAAAGCTAGGTTAATACTGGGCAAGGCGTTCCGAAAAATCGGGGTACAACTATACTCACTCATACGAGGCTGGTCTAAGCGCAACCACTCAGAGAAATATCAGCATCTTCCTTTTCAACGCAAATAAGCGCAATAGCAGCAGTGACACATCTCAACATTTATTAGCCCAATCGACCACTACCTCCTTTAATATATATTACAACGCATATTCTGTGTAAGCAAAAATTTTCTAAGGTAATAAACCGAAATAAGGCTACAAAACAAGGTGGCTACTTTAACGTGATGACACCTTGGCAGGAGGGTAAGAATACCCCGTCGATGATAAAAGTTCACAGTACCTCGAAATATCCCGGAATATCCCCGGTATATCATCCAAACGGGTTTGAGCAATTGGAGGGAGAGCTTAAGGTCGCGCTTATGCAAACAGAACCAAACAGTGAGCAGCTATTAAACCGGTCTTTATTAACTTTAGCTTTCGTATAGTGAACATGCCAGCAACCAGCAACAATCACATGAACGAAATTCCATTCGGTTGCGTTCCACACAATCCCTGCAAGACACCCGTCGTAACCGCGACTCAAGTCATCAAGGGTCATCCCAGCCAAGTGTTTCGCGCAACAACCATCCACCCACATATACATACACAAACACACAAAACGACACATGCATTCACACGCGCACTAAAGGGAAATGCCCTTGAGCCACATGCTAGGACACGCGCTGAAGCCTCCGAACGCTTGAAAAGCAGCTCCTAAACCCTGTGGCATGCACCGGTGGCACACAGATTCGAGGCTATACAGGGCACCTCGACAAAAACTAACGCACTTGAACACATTCCAAGACTGGACTTAACGTAAGACAGGTGCAGGAAAATAATCCAGTCATAAACGGACCGCGAAATCCCTTTTCAGCTACTTCCACAGACGAAGAGGTAAATGAAATCGCGCGTGAAACTTTACAACAAAAACAACAACAACAACAACAAAACAAAATCAAGCTAAAAAATGAACGATCTTATAAAAATAATTACTCTTGCAACTTCAGGACATAGCAAGCGAGTCGGGGTATAGAATTACTGCGATGGCGCTTGAAGAGTTGACGGCAAGCTGGCTTCACAGTTGAGCAAGCCCGACATGCGTAATCAAAACATCTGACGTACAAGACAAAACACCTCAAAAACATACGACGATGCATGGTCCTTAATGGACAAAATAAACCAGAAGTGCGAAGCAAGTACAGAGCCGTCAGCACGAAACCGCGATATACACTGACAATGGCGTAGATAAACTCCCTTAATATTCCGCGTGCTATGCATGCAAAAAAATAACAAAAACATTAACACCCAGTGAAACTTGCTTAACGGCTGACGAGGAGAAATGGCGAAATAAAAAGGCTGGAGGTGAAACTCAAAGACACGACCCGCTTAAACACGCGCATGAACCAAAACAAACATGCACGCCCACACAAATACACATACACACACATATCAAACATCAGGTATCGAACACAAGACAACACCACAAAGAACAAAACAAAACAAAAACGGAGCATTTGCGCCGACAAATGAACGAGCAACGTGGAAGCTGCAACAGCGCTGCAGCTAACCGAATTCACTCTTACATTACGGATGAAAGTCAGGCATTCCAGAAAGGAAACAAGGTGCCAAGCTTCGGAGCTGTCTTCGAAGAACTCCATGAACAGAACAGGATTCCATGCGTTCCCTCAGTCAGAAGCGCTTGACTATCCTTACGCCATTTTTCAGCAACTTCAAGCTCTTTCAATCCGCTATTCCTACATCATAGATCGGTTCTCGAAGGAAGCTCGTCGCTATCGCAAAGTACAGATCTGTTTGCGGCAGATCCTAGCACAAGCATCACGCCTCCGAGAAGCTGCTTATACTACCAGACACTGGCAGATCAGACATGCTAACCTAAAGACAAATACGAACACATTTGACAGGAACGAGCCAAGCACATTCTCACCAGATGATAGCAAGAGGCTAAACAAACTTAAACCTGCGTAACTCCTTTGCCGCACTGCAACAATGGGCATCCACAACAAACACTGCAACGGGTCTAGCCAGGTAATCCTACGGGCCGCTCAAGAAGCGAGAGACAAGAAGCGACGTAGACGACAGAGGCCAACCAACGATGACATACATGACACTGAGAAGGGGGTGAGGAAAGGGGAGCAAAGGTGAGGCGGGGGGGGGGACTGAGGACGGTGGCATGGAGTTCGAAAACACGTGGGAAGGCACCCGGTTCTAATACCAGTCACAACTTTATATATTGGGATTAGTGAGGCCCAATCCCAAAGTATGTTGTGACCGGTATTAGAATAATAAACGCCATACCCTCGTAAGCGCATGCGCCATACTTCCACCGTTTACAAGTATCCATGTTTATATGGAGCTTGGTTGTCACGCTATAAACAGTGTAGAGTTCAAAAATAGGAACAAACTATTTATTTGGCGCTGTACCATATAAAGATGCCCATCTGCCCATCATTGAATTGCCATCGCGTGATAACATACGGCCCTCTAAACAGCCAGTCACAACATATATGTTGGGTTTATGTCTGGCTAAGCCCAATATATATGTTGGAACTGGTATTAGCACCGGGTATTGGAACCGATGAGAATGGCGTCCCTAACAGACTAAGTTCGAGGCAGGAGGCAAACAAAATATGCGGCAACAAAAAGCCGTTCGAGAAATCCAAATAAAGAATCGCGGGAACAGGAATAAATGCAGGTAAAAGTGCATGTCCGCAGTAACTACTACCTCCCCAACGTAAGTTGCAACTTTTGCTTTCAAGTCAAGGAATTTTTCCCTCAAATCGTCTTGGTAGGCTTGCTGGTCGGATTTGATCAATAGACTGTTCATATCCAGCGCCTTGCCACAAGAACGCACGAATTCCCTGCAAATATAGATTTATATATATATAATATATATATATATATACATACATATACATATATACATATATATATATATATATAACAAGTAGGCGGCTTGATATTCATCTACGCACAAGAAAATCAAACGCTCTTCGACGAACATAAAACTTTATGGTTAGTGAGCAAGTTGCGGATGATCCAAACAACCATATACGCTACAAAGACCAACCCGAAGAACAAGGAATACATCAGCGAATCGACAGCAAGGACACATAACACAAGGTGAGGTGTTACCGACAGCGAATGGCAATCAATACATACCGATATATTTGCTGCAGGGCATCAATGTGCTTGGCAGGATAGTCTTTGATGACACCACTTTCTAAGAACGTTTTCGCGTATGCAAGGGGACCTGCGTTCACCTGGTGAATAGAGGTACATAAATACATATACACATACCCTGCCAAGCTACTTATTCAACATGCTACCAAACGACATAGTGGTGAAAGTTTGCAAGGACTTGAAGCAGTTGCTTCAAAACGAGAAAAGAATGACGATGCATAATTTTTACAGCAGTGGCCAATATTATTAAGACTTGGTCAACTCTGTGACTAGCTGACCAAGACAACCACTCAACAATTTATAATAGGGGACCACGGGCTGGGTTTAAAAATAAGCAAGCAACCAATCAAATAAACATCAACTACCTACCTATATACCTACCTGCCTGCCTACCTACCTACCTACCTACCTACCTACCTACCTACCTACCTACCTACCTACCTACCTACCT